>JBBPCS010000374.1:672939-693984 GCA_037974645.1 Hollardia meadi | reverse complement strand
GTGTGTGTGTGTGTGTGTGTGTGTGTGTGTGTGTGTGTGTGTGTGTGTGTGTGTGTGTGCGTGCGTGCGTGCGCGCGAGGGGAACCCCCCTCCCCATGTAATCACTAAAATTGATTCCCTGACTGGTGTGAGAAAGAACAATTTCTCCTACAACACTCTGGGAAAGATTGGTCTAATCACTGCCTTCATCAGAGTGAGTGCACTCTGAGTATTACTGCAAGACCAGCATCTTTCAGCCCCCCACTGTGCTCTGCAGAGGCTCCACATTAATCAAAATATAAACCAGGGATACGCTTTTAAAGTGTTCATTAAAGTATTGGAGTGCTATCATTCATTATGTAACGTTATCAACTCTTTTATCCAACGAGAGCTTTCCATACGGCACGTCTTCAGGAGTGACGACGACCTTCACTACCATTCCTCAAGGACACCGTAACCCCAGCCTCTAATAAAAGTGCAAACCTGTAAGTGGATTATAGAGTACATACTGTAATGCAAGCAAGATTGATACAGATTGAGCCAAGGTGAAAATCTATATACAGGACAGCCAAATGGAAAAACACAAGGACTTTCTTTTGTGTCAAACAGAGTAGGGCTACACGATATAGGAAAAAACTGACATTGTGAGATATTTTTTCTGCAATATACATGAAAACATACAAAAAAAAAATACAGGAAACTTTCACCAGTAAAGGAATGAAGAGTTTGTGAGAGTTCCTTAATAAAATTTACAAATAGACGTGTGCTGCAGCCATGTTATTTACATATGTAATATACAGTTTCTAACAATATCAAAAGTATGCTTAATACATGGTGGAAGATAAACAGACTTTTCCTCCAAAAGTTTTCCTTTTGTATCAAGGAAAAGAAGTTGTAGCAGGATGTGTTTGAGTTAATTTGCCTTACTTGACATTGGCAAACATTGTACAGCCCTAAAATCGAGTTTCATCTTATCCTTATCCTAATAATCCTAATATTTTTGTACAGTATAAGTAAGATGTATAATATCTATAATGAAGATTAAGTGAATTTGCTTTTGTTCACTTTAAATTCAACTCATTTGTTCAGGAAAAATAGGAGACTTGAAGGACTAATAATACTAATAGGACTGCAAGTAATGATTTCTGTCATTGCCAGTCAATTATTCTTTCAAATAATCAATCATTGTGTATAAAATGTCAGACAAGAGGGAAAAATGCAGATCACTATTTTCCCGGAGCCCAGGGTGCTTTAAACTGCTCTTTTAATTCAACCAACAGTCCAAAACCTAAAGAGATTCAATTTGCATGTAAAGCTGAAGCAATTTATTGATTTATCATCGGAAAATGATTCAGGAATTATTTTTGATAATTGATTGTTGAAGTCATTTTTCAAACCAAAAGGCCAAAAACTAGCAATTTTAATACATTACCAATATTACATTACATATACCAAACGACTAACCAATTAATCAAGAGTTCCAGCCGTGTTATTATTTACTGATGCACTGCAGTGAATTTGTTTGGCCTTGCAGAACACAAGCGTGCTGTTACTTCCCAAAGTAAGGATTTTAAATTTTAAATTTACCACTTCGTTCTCAATACTGAATCTGGTTTGACACCAGTGTAGCAAAATATAAAACCCCTTGAATTGCTTGCCTTGTTAAGGAATTACTAAAAAACCACCCAATCAATTCATTTTGTAGCGTATAAACTGGAAAGCCTAAATTATTAACTAAATTAGTTTAATAAGTAAGCTTTATTTTCCTTACACAAAAGGAGATTTTTCTAATTCGGTGTCACAGTATATAAGAAAATAGAAAAATAATGAAAAGTGAAATAAATGGGAGCTTACGGTAAATCAGGGACTATCTATTAAAACTATTGAATACCAGAGCTGACCAGAAAGATCATTGTAAACCATTGTGTGTATTCCTTTGGGACCACTCAGGCTAATCAGCGTTAATGCCAAATCATGCCTCAAGGGTATTGTGGCATTTAAAGGAGAAGTGGTTAGCAGCCCTGGTCTGTTCAACCAATCTGAATTGTGTCTGTGGAACAAATATTCCATAATTTCTCTAATAACATCTCTCTGTTTTTTTTCCCTTCGCTCTGGTATGACCACATTAAATCTTTCCAGCGTGTCGGCTTAGCCTCAAGTACATTTCCCAGAAGATTAGATCAGAGGAACCAGAGGTGGTCAGAGCGAGGACGCTTCACATACTACCACAATGAGTTCATGCACAGTCAGGAGAGTTTCTTAAAGTGCTGCTTATCGTGACATGACAAAGAGTTCTGTTATAGAAATACAGGCCGGTAACAGTGGCACATCATGGCTGTGGCTTCAAGACGGCTGTCACATGTTATTCCCTCTGCACCGCCTGTCAGAAGATGTGGAAACATTTCATCTCATGCATGTTCACAGGGCAGCAAAAGGAACATGCAGACAGGAAGGATATTGTATCTCTGCAGTTCTGTGAAGTCTTTTTATTGGATATTTCTCTGATGAAGTTTCTCTTATCACTTTTTTCTCTTTCTGTTCATTCATGATTTATGATGAGTCATGTCCAAACTAACCAAAATCACAAATTGCATCAGTGTAGCAGAGGAGTTTTTACAGGACAAATCTACTAGATTCTGAAGGTTCTGTAAAGCAGAGGACTACCGTCTGAACTAACTTGCTGTTTAACAGGTCTGGTGTTGACGGCTGTTTTCTCTGTTTGGAAAACAACTGAGCCAATCAGAGCCTTTTCATTTGGATTAAGAAGGGTGACATCAGGGTGACCCATGCCGGAGCCAGAAATAGAGTGAATGAAATACTGTATGGCCATAAAAAAGATGAACAAACATCCATGAAACTCAAGAAGTGAAGGTTATTGTAAGTCGGCTTAGAGAAATATCAAATTCAGAATCAGCACTAATTTCTTCGATCTACATGTTAAAGGAACAGTTCACCCCCAAATCAAACATACATATTCTCCTCTGACCTGTAGTGCTTTTTATCCATCTAGATAGTTTTTGTGTGAGTTGCACAGTGTTGGAGATATCGGCTGTAGAGGTGTCTGCCTTCTCTCGAATATAATGGAACTAGATGGCACGTCACTTGTGGTGCTCAAAGCGCCCAAAAAATACATCTGAAAAACTCAACAGCAATGTCTCTTTCCAGAAATCATGACCCAGTTACTCAAGATAATCCACAGACCTTGTTGGGAGCAGTTTAATGGAGGAACTATTTTCCCGCCCTGTCACAAGCAAGAGTATGAGTAGATGCACGTTTCCTTCGGTGTGGTGATACGGTGTAGTTCGGTAGAAAGAAAACAGTTCTATATGAAACTGTTCACAACATGAAATGTGTCACAGTAGCACAAGATTGGAAGAATCATAAAGTCAGCAAACTGCAGCAATGTTTGCTAAAGTTTGCTAACATTCGCTACAAGAAACTACTGGTCATACCAGACCAAGTAAGGCTGTAGCAGCAAAGCCCCTGAGTGTTTTGAACTGAGTAAGGGTTCATTTTATTTCTTATATATTCAACTTTTCATTTGAAAGAGGAATATGGTGCTATTTCTTCAAAAGTTTGGCTTTAGAGTAGCTTTCTCTAAATCTCACACCAAGTAGAGCCTTAACACATCTAAAAAGAGCTTATAATATATGCCCAAAGTTGTTTACAGCATATACAGTATTATAGCCTGCTCTTCTACGAAAGCTTAGAGGAAACTTTAAAAGGTAAAAGCTTTCTGAGCAGCTGAGCAAATCTGCCTCCCTAAGTCCTGACTGTAATTCAAACAGCAGAAAATCACTTGAAGCTGTAGATTCACGGTGCTTCTCTCATCCTGTCAGCCAAGATGCATCCTCCTCTCAAAGTCTCTGCAGCAGCTGCAACTTTTAAATCGCTGTTAGTTAACTATGCGGAAAAATTAAGGCCATTTTGTGATTTTACTGTTGTGCGTGACAAACGAAGGCGTTGCCACTGAACCACCAGCATGAGACGTCACAAAAGCACAGAAGAGCTGCAGACAAAGGGATGCCCCAAACTGTGGCTGACGGTTGCTATGGAAAGCTGATGGTTTACAGCCTCAGCAAAGGCCAGGGAGTCAAACCCACCAGTTAATCAATGACTGCCATCCGCCGAGCCAGGGCCCATCAAACACAGACGCACATTCCAGAGGAAGATATGGGACCGGTTTGAGGAGGAGAGGTCTAACCCTGCATTCCACTCATGTGGGAATAACCGTCTGAACAAATAAAAGGTTGGAAGGAATGACTCGGAAGAAGTGATCACATGTTCAAACCAGTCTGACGCCAGTGTGATGCCACAACGGAAGGTATCTGGAGACAGTGGTTGCTCCTGGGCACATATGCTTTGGAGTTTTTGTTGTGAAGCTAAATCGATTCCAGTGTGACGCACACACAAAAAATCCAGGAAATATGTTGCGTCCTAAATTTACATATGGAATAAAATGATGTATTTTGCATCTTGTTGGGGTTTAAACTGAATCTCTCACTCAATCTAATCCTTGAATTTTTTATTTTTGTGTTTTTTTTGTGTTAATCAAATAATGTCCACCACCAAACCCTGAGGGCCCAAGTAACGTTCACCACATCAAAGTTGAGAAAGTTCAATGTTATTTTCAACTAGGATGCTCACACTTATCATCCCAGAAGGTGTAGTGTCTGTTTCAAAGAATCATTAAAAGTCCTACAAAAACTAAAGCTGCATGTAATTAACATGACATTACTTCAGAAGTGTCTGTACATAGATTCCAGATTTAATTTTTTTCTTTAATTTGATTCTATTCCTGTTCAATTTTATTATACCGTTTTTGTTCTTATTTTTCTGTATTGGATTTGTGGGGCAAATACCAAGACATATTCTTTGTATTCTTACATACTTGGCTAATAAAACTGATTCTGATTCAGATGAAAAGAGGGTGACATGCGTTTAAAAGCATGTGATGAATTAAATTGGTGATAAAAGGTTGTGTAACTTGAATCAACCTAGAAAACAATCTTACTCATCAACATCAATTCTTTAAAAATCAGATTTCCAGCCCCATAACAGGTAAAACAGTACTCCGAGATATTCTGATATTCTTTTATTCCGTAGTATGTCATACTTTCAAAAACCTTCCAACATTCCCATAACGCAACTGGTTACTATCTATCTGAGTAGAACTCCTCCTGACAAACAGACTGAACTGCAGGTGTAAAATCTGTGGCGTGCTCCTTTAAAACACTTGCTCACATCATCCACATCCCACAGACCAGATGCCGCATCCAGCAGGCCGTCTGTCTCCAGTGGACGCTCATCACGGTAACGTGTCGGAGGCTGGTTACCACTTGTCCGAACAGATGTTCCCTGCCCCCACCACCACTCCCTCTGCTCCTTTTGTCAGAGCGACTAAAGCCAATCCCCTGCTGTTAAACATGCTCCCAGAGGCAGATGGCTGCAGGCCTAAAATTCAATCAATATTCAACCAAGCTGTGTCATCTACATGTGGTTTACATGTGGGTTGTGGCTCAAAGTATTTCTGTATTTTCCACATTTCCAATTCTGTTCTTGTTGCTGGATGCATCTATATATGTGCTCCCTAAATGTGCACTGCTTATGGATTCTGTTCTGTCTACATCTGAATCAAAACATCTAAATCTGTCACTTACTGGCGAGGAGCATGTCCAGATTTTTTATTTTTTTTAAATTCACTTTGAATTGAGAAGTGTAACCTAGCTGCACCATAACCCATATAATGATCTTGCTTAATTAATTGAACTTGATCAGGTGTGATTCAGATTGCATCCTCTGGTGCTTCAAATCAAAGTGCTCCTTTTTTCCACACGTATACTCTCTGTATACTCTGCGATCAGATTTGTTTTTGTTTAAAGCAGTCCTCAAATCTGTCACTGCAAAATGAGACACATTGCATGGTGGGGCTACTAGGAGACAGTAGAGAGCATGGATAACAAAGTTTTTTAGCATAAAGTTCACACTCTGAATTAGGAAACTCAAATAAAACGGCAGGGCGTGAATGTGGTGCACTATATAGTGAACAAAAAGTGAGATTTTGTGAGATGGTCTGTGCTTAATCTGGCAGGGGGTCCTTGCGAGTCATCCTCTTGTCTATCAGCACTCGCATTTTCAAAAAAAAAAAAGAGACAGATTTAGCTTAAACCATAAATTTACTGCAGTAGAAAATTTGATTTTTACTATATATTATTATTATTACCATTATTATTATTATTATTATTATTTAAAAAAGGCAAAGTCAATTGAGAGGACACCCTGACAAAAAACACAAAATAAAACAATAAAACCACTAAAAGCAGTGTATAGAAACATTACAACACATGTAAAAAGGAAGTTACAATACAAATAAAACTCTAGCGGCAACATCAGTTCAGATAAACACTACTCTATGTCTAAGAGATATTTAACAATGAATTAACAGGGATTAAAATACCTACATTCACATCTCTGTAGGTTTATTAAAGGAGATTTAAAATGATTAAAAGGGATCAGCTCGTCTAGTTTAAAAAGCGTCTGTAGATTGTGTAGATCATGCTATGTGTATATAATATGAAAGTGAAGGCTGTTTTCTGTTGATGTAAAAAATGTTGTTGAGTGCAATATGAGAATCTTGAAGTTGGGTGAATAATCAAGCATAAAACTGAGTTATGATTATCATTTTTAGCCATGTATGTGCAGCCCTGCTGTGACAACTTATTGGTTATATATGGAACTAAATCAGACACTAAGATGCGCATTCTACATGCAAGATGAACAAGCATGCTAAAATTTAGAGATGCAGTATGCTCGGTAGGTATCACGCTAAGTATCATTCACATATGATAATTATAAATCCAGTGTTTCCACTATCATTCACTGTCATTCAGTCACAGCAGAGCACTGATTCGGCACAGTGCCACCCTGGCGACATCTTAATCTACATAAAGTCCCAATTAGTCCCATGCAGTAGCTTAAGTTACACGTCAAATTTTAGGAAAAGAGAGAAATGATAATGGATTGGTATTCTGTATCAGCAGATATACTGCGTTGAGGTATCAAGAGAGAAAAAGTTGGGTCAGTGCATCCCTCATCTGAATATGTCGGCGTTGCCCTGACATTAAGTACATTTTATATAATTTAACTGGGACAACTGCACTAATTTTGGCTCTGACGGAAGGTGAGGCAAAATGGGAAAAAAGCAGCCACATATATTATTTCTTGGCGGAAGATTATTTTAGCAAAAGTCAAGGACATGCACTTTAATTAAAATGTGTTAAGGTAAGCAAAGGTAGATTCGAGAGGAGGCGTGTTATCTTTTGTTTCTGGTAGTCTCCACAAGCTGGAAAAATCAGGTATACTAAGCAGTTTGCAATTCAGTGTAAAGACCTGCAGTGTGAACACAACCCTGGTGTATCTGTAGTACCGTCTCATTTGGACACATTGCGTTGACCTCGTCATAGTCAGAGGATGTACGGTCAAAGACTGTGTCAACAACATGCTGGACACACACACACACACATTGACCCAGCGAATGCACACCAGCTGCTACCAGCTCCTTTCCCCTCTCTCTCTGTGCCGAGATGCCCCCGTCGTCGCTCACACATGTCTGACCTATGCTCTGGGCCCCGCTGGGAGCCCACATCACATCCTCAGCAGCCTCATGACTGTTTGCAGAGGGGACTTCTCTGACTCCCCACATCCTTTCCTTTACAAAGGGGGTCAACACAATGTGTCAGAGATGACAGATGTTGAGGACGTGTAGCAGTGGACAGAGTGTGTGTGGCACAATGGCTCAGTGAGAATTTGATCAGAACTCATAGAGCCAGAGGCCTCTGAATAAGCAGAAAGGAAAGCTCTATTCTACTCTATTCCAGTTACCAGTCCTGGTTAGGTCACATTGGCAACCAGGAATAGAAGTGTAACAGTATACACACACAGTGAGGTCTGCTCATGGCAGCCTGGACGGGGGGTATCTGCAGATCTGGCAGACCTGTATATGTTTGTAGTCTATAAACAGAACTCACATGGAGGCAGGGGGGAAGTTAGAAGTACTGGGTGGCTGGAGACAGCAACGTTAGGGCAGGTGTTGCATACTGCATGTGAAGAGTGACAGACCAAACTCCATTCAAACATTCTGTAGTTAACAATAGTAACAAAAAGTCAATAATGTCAGAAGGGTATTTCGAAAAATTCGGCATAAAAAAAAATCCGAAGCAGTTTTTAATGTGGATTAAATCAGGACTTTTGTAATTTGCTAATGCGGCTAACAATCATCCACCAGGGTAAACTTCAGTGGACAGGCAAGGTATGTTGAATTTTCAAAAGCTTGAGTAACTAATGTTTGGTGTATGTGTGCCGAAGTAAATAGAGCCTAAAATCCATTCAGGGAAAGGCGTGTTTCATGTTCTGTTACATGAAGTTAACCAATATGAAAGTGCAAAGTTAAATTTGAGATATTTTTAATCGGAGTTTGGCGCGAGTGTGCGGTTTGACTGAATAGAACAACCAGTGGCAGTGAAGAGAAGAACATGTATTATCATTATAACTAGCGCCTACAGTATGCCAGTTAGCCTACTGTTGTCATGTAACCATCCACCGGCTACCACAAATTACAAGCCCGGCAAGAAAGCAAACAACACAACCATCAACCAACTTCAAACCACAGGAAAAAAAAACCCCACATATCTAGTACCCAGTGAAGAACTTACTTTAACTCCAATGAATGAAACTCCTCTCTCGCTCCGTTTTCATCGCCTCTGCTCCTTTAAATAAAGCCACGTGCTTTTCTCCGAATTATTGTGGAACAACAGGAGCGTTTATGGGTTGTTGTTTTTTTTTTGTCCCGGCGCGCTTTTGTTATGATAATCCTTAAACCCAATAGACTCTAATATATTCTGCAGATATTTGAATGTTCACAATGGGAGCTGTCTGCTTGCCCACTTGTTAAAACACGGGGTTCGTCCAATGGTGCGTTGGTATATCCCAGTTCATTCAAAGCCAGTGCGGGAGTTTACAGTCATTGTAATCTCTGTCCATTGTCTCCTTCCCCGCTACTGACGCAGTGGAGACGCTATCTCATAGTGCCGAGGCTCCTGTGAGAAAACAGCTGGCTCACAGTCATCTCTTAGCCCGCAGAGAGAGGCAGGGCTGTCAGAGAGGGTTGGGAAAGAGGAGGAGGAGGAGGAAAAAAAGAAGGTGGAGATCCAGAAGATGCGGGAGAGAGAGAGAGAGAGAGAGAGAGAGAGAGAGAGAGAGGCAGGCATAAAGGGGGGGAAAGAGGGAGACCCCGGGAGGGAAGCATCAGCTACAACTGACACAATCCAGGATACAGGAATGTAACTGATCGACATTTATTGATTAGGTTGATGTCAGACTGTGGTCTGAATTGAATCTCTGCTGTACAGGGTTTAACTGCCATGTCAATAAAGCTGATTTGAACTGAGAGCACGTGGAGGTGTGTCTCTCTCTCATTTGATCACAAAAGAACAAAGGTGAAGCCTGAAGTATTAGCAGACATGTTAAAGGGAGCATTCAGTGTTCCCTCAAGGCACATTAACCTCTGCGATAAATGTTATCACACTGTGTGTGGGATTAGTTTATTTGCTTGGTTGTAATGTCTATTTGTCAGTCCCTCTGACTTCAGATAAAGTCAATATGTTTCTATGGAAACGGAAACAAAAAACATACTGTAAACGGTGATGGGAAGTAACTACATTTACTCAAGTACAATTGTGAGGTAGCCTTGTTGCACTTTACTTCAGTTTTTCAATTTTCTGCTACTGTACACTTCCTCTCCATTACGTTTTAGAGGCAAAAACAACACTTTTTACTCCAATACATTTTTTTGATAACTTAAATTACTTAATTAATTAATTAATTAAACAAGTGCATTTTCAGGTTTTCAGGAATTTGTTTAATCGTCATTCAGATTAAAAAAAAACAGATTCTAATAATCAGAAAATCTCACTTAAGTACATTTCATATCAGATTTACTCAAGTAGGCCTACTATTTGTATGGGTGACTCACTTTTACCAAAGTAATAGCACATTGGAGTGGAGGGTCACACACATGACTGACACCAGGGAGATGCCAAAGGGCCTGTTGTGCGTCAGGAAAGGCTTAGCGTGTTGGCCAGTGGTGCCAAAGAGTACCTTGCACGTCTGGATAAGATGCGAATGGAACATGGCAAAATGTCGGTATGTGATGAGCTGGCATGAGAACAGGTTGGTTTTTCACAGGATTAATAGGGCTCCTATTAACCTGAATTTGATGTGTAAAATTGGTGGAGTGCACCTTTAAACTTTTTGAATTATTCAAAAATACTTAATGAGCATGGTTGAGTAGTAATGGAGTACATGTAATTTGGATTACATAGTAAGATTTTTTTAAATAAATAATTGTAATTAGCCCGGATTAGCACGAGTCAAGGATTACTCGATTACATTTTTGATAATGTCTTTAAGATATGGCAATTTGAATATGCAAGACATATTGTACTATAAGCCTATATCAAAGTAAGATACTCCTCTCAGGTTGCCAGTTTTGGTAATATTTGTTATATTTGTTTTGTTTCTTAATGATGAAAAATGATTTATGTCCTTTCATTTACATTGAAAATGGAACATAAACATTTTGAGTTCTCTCTTGCGTTAGTCCTCCATGTGGCCTTTCATTTTAAAAAACAGCAGCAACAAAAACTTACATAAAAAAACAGCATCCCTCATTTTCAGTTGTAGAATACACAGCTGTAGTTTGTGCCAGTATTGTCTTTGTAAGGGTCATTTCTTTTGACCAAATGTCAATGCTAAATATACTAAATGCATTGTAGTTGCATTGAAAATGTTTTGAGATGTTTTAAGAGAAAAAAAAGTTTTTGTGGCTGCATCCATTTTTAGTATAAGCAGTAATATTTTCAATGTTTGATTTTGAAGTAATCCAAAAGTATTCAGAATAGTACATTTATTGTAACATTTCAATGTAATTTGTGCTCAGGAACGGACTACACTTCAAAGTAATCTGCAGACATACCTCAGCTGTATGTCTGCAAGATATTGTAGTTACCTTTCTTAAATACTAATATTACTCAGTCATGTCATCAGTTATTACTCAACTCACAGAGTTAATGGGTTTAGATGTTTAGCCAGAGACCGACTTGTCTTAATGTCTTCTTCAGTCAATGTTGAGATTTTCATCCGAGTCCTCTTTTCCCCTTATATTCCTTCTGATAGGCTGAACCAAGCCGACCAACCTTTATCCCTTTAAAACATCAGCTCATCCCGCTTTGAACAGACTGGCTTAGTTTTTACATGCTCTTTCATTGTCGGGATTTCCCTCCACTGGCTTCCCTCTTCTGACTTATATTGTAAATCTAGGCGGATTACCACTAAACGCTTGTTGAGCATTTTGTGACAATACTGACTTGTTGCTGCTTGGTTTCCTATGAATTGTAACATGGACAAGTCGAAGCTTTCACTCGACTATTTATTAGCAAAGTAAAAAATTCAGACAGGATTACCTGTGACACACACCAGCATTGAGTCATAGCTTACTCAAATGACCTTACAGCACTTGTCTTGTAGGGTACTTTTAAGTGCACTACAATGTATTGCTCATATAATAACTCATGGGAATGATAAGTAAAATATTGTGTAACCCACAATATCTGATCCACTTCCTGCTGTAAAATCAGACCTTTATCATTCTGCAGTAATTCTTGTAAACAAGCAAAACATTTTCTTTTCCTTCATCTCCTCCCACTGAACTCTGGTTTACCCTCACACTCATTCTTCAACATGAAACCCGCTCTGGGGCTAAAGTGGGATCTGTCTGGGGTAGAGGGGCAGTATAAATAGCCCTGTGCCCCCGCTCAGGTTACGCAGCCAGAGTCCAGGTTGAAATACCAAAAGACAGACTGACAGACAAAACACATGTTCTTCTACCCATACATCACATGCAGGAGGATACTGAATGCAGAGAGCATTCAGAAAGGACTAATACTTCATGTATGTACTGACGATGCTGTTTTTTGCAGAGCTGAACTCCTATCTGAGAATGAAAAATAAATAACAGTGTGTGATTACACAGCAGCAGATGGGGAAGCTCACATCCTGTGAGTAATGATGAGTAAAGTCCCTTTAACTCATGCTGTGCTCCCTCTGAGGCTCTGATGTTAGCTTCTATGAATTTCCATGACTAAACTGAAACAGTTACATGGCGTACAGTTTTACTTCCTCTCTGATTTGTTTAAGCAGCACTGGGCCTGATTGTGATGTAAAAATACACCTGTTTGTCTGTTTAAACTGCAGACAGTACCCAGATTCCTAATAAAGTGTTTGTGTCAGATGAAAACTGTATATTTGCAAAATCTCTGCTCAGCTCCAAACTGTTTGGGGGAGTAAAGTAGGGTATACTGGAGAAGAGTGGTGTGACTTGTTTAATTTTGTTGGGATTGTTAAAGATGCCTTCCAAAGGATTTTTTCATTGTTATTATTTCTATATTTTTGATTATCAGTCAGTTATGGTAACATTTTAGTTGGTGATGTGAGGAAAAACGTACCAAGGTCTTTACAGTGGAGTCCAATGGAAATTAAAAGAAAGTTATATTACCAAAAATGGGGTAGATTTAAAAGAATAAGTTCACATTATTTAAGTCTGTCTTAAAACAAGTCAACAATGTGCCCATATGAACATTAAAACAGGTTTAAGTTTAGTTTAGCACACTGGCCTTTGAAAGATACCTTTTCAAAGCTATTTCAATGTAAGTTATGGACTATAAATGTGACCGGTGGAATCTAGCATTGTGTTTGCGTAGCATTTTGATGAAGAGGACCAGAGTGGGATATCTTTATTCTGACAAAAGAGGTGAATAACAAAATCCTCCGTTCAATTCTGACCATTAACTTGAGCTCCTACACAAATTAAATGGCACACGAATATGTTAGCATACTACACAATAAGTTTAAGCTAGCAACTTGAACAGCAAGGCTAAAACACGGAAATTCCTAACAACGATTGCACCTTCATGTCCCATAGAGTACAATAGAAAAGGGGTAGAGGTGAAGACAGAAAGACACTATATAGAGGGGGGACCCACACAAATGAACGTGGGGGTACAGAAAGAGTCTCAAGCGTTCCACATATAGGCCTAACATGTCAGGTTATAACTATCTACACACATTTTGTGTAATTATAATACTACATACTGCAGATGTGTATTGTTACATACAGTATATTACTGCTGTATAATTGACTCTGATACATAAAATCCAAAGTTCAACTGAAGATAATTTGAGGCTTCAACAGTCTGAATTAGACAAATCATGTTACAATCTGTTGAGTAGACAATTCCCCCCGTTGTGTTTCCTCAGACAGTGTTTCCTTGCTGAGCTGCTGGAGGGAAAACAACATAAGGAGGGGATTTTGTATTAAAAAAGACTAAAGCATTGGAAGATACTCACCTCATTTGACTAAGTCAGACCGCTGAAGCCCCATTTTAGCTCCAGATAAACTTTGCACAAAACAAGGACTGTGGATTTTATCCCCCATCACTTACTCTGGAAGCACATTAGGTACTTATCTCTCAGTGGCTAGATAAAACAGGAGGAAGGATTACAGCAAGTAAAACCTGTTTCAATGTTCATATGGGGTCCCTGGCTATTGCTTTAAGACAGACTTTAAAAAATGTGAAATATGCTGGTTCATATTTATAATCGCTCTGCACATTTGTTTTACAGTACAGTTGCTGACTTTAATGTCGGGTGTGCCTCGAAATAATTTTGTCCAGAATGTTAAATTGGGGATTTGTTTGAACCTGTCTGATTATTTGATTGCTCATACTGCCTGCCCTGATGGACTCCCTTCTTAAGTTGGTGCCATGTCTCCTGATTGATGAGTAAAGTGTAGCCAAAAAATCATTTCCTGTAGCTTCTGAAAGTGTCAAGGTATCACATGCAGTCTGACATTTGTCCTTCAGCTCAGATATGTTGTTATACACTTTTCTATCCTGCTCTAAAAAACCAAGAACCAATGCAAAAAGTATGGGAACCAATGTGGAGTATACATTCTGCTTTATTTTTGTAAGCTGATGTCGAAGTCGACCTTTGCCCTAGCTTCTCTACCTTCTACTTTCTGCCTTCTATTAAAGCAGTCATTTACCCTTAAAATGCCAGAGGATAATTTCATTAAATTTCCCATAGCATCCAATCCAGGCTGTGGCAGATTGGAAATCAATTCATCTCTCCCTCCGGTTTCTTCAATATCTGCATGCCTGAGCACAGCAAAGCTCACTCTGTTAACATATTAACACAGGAGCCTCAGGCTGTTCTTCAATCAATGGCTATTTAAAAGCACAAATGGACCGATCTATGGCTGACAGTAACATCACACTCGGAGATCATACTCATCAGCAGCAGGCAGGGGCAATTACAGCAACAGAAACCACAGGTCCTTTAACACATGGTCATTGTTTTCCTCTAATGTTGGTGGTGAAATCCATTCAAAGTAGTATTAAAATAAACTAAAATGCTGATTTTAATGTTGCTGACAATCTGGTTGCACACTGCACTTCAGATAAAGCGTTACGAAACAGAAAACACAGAGTACAGGAGAGAGAGTCATGGGACAGATGTTCGGGTTGAATCCTACCTTGCGACAAGCGGACGGGCTGTGTGACCTGGAGCCCGTCAACAGCACAGAGGTTTCCACATGGGTGCAGCGTGATGACCCCCGACCTGTTCTCTATGTAGCAGTGCTGGGCTGCCACCCCAGGGCCCTGGATGTTGATGTCCATGGGACCATGACCCATTGTGGTCCGGCCTGGGAGGGGGAAGAAGAGTTAAAGTAACATCTAATGTGGTGCAGTACATGTAGTTCACCTTTGATAATATAGATATAATATGCAATTTTGTTTGATTATGGGAATCTCTTAAAATGGATTCACAGACAGATTCATCCATCCGTCCATCTATTATCTATCACCACTTATCCTTTGCATGGTCGTTGGGGGGCTGGAGCCTTTGCCAGCTGACAGAGACAAACAACCAGTCATACTCACATTCACACCTACAGGCAATCTGGAGTCACCAATTAACCTAATTCACATGTCTTTGGACTGTAGGAGAAATCCACGCAGGCACGGAGACAGATTCATAGATACAGGTTTAAAGTGGAAATAGACAACGTTGTTAGCATCAAGGTCACAAAGACATCATTAGCAACATGGCTACTGCTAGCAGCCTGGCTACTGTCCAAAGCAAAAGCAACCGTAAGAATTCCAATTGGACCTAGAAACTCTGGTCTCAGTGCTGTGATAAACACCTGGTTGTGTTAACAAGTAGGCAGGTCTTGTTACTCAGTGATCTAGTAGAAAGAATGTCTGTTTTGAACCCTCTCATGTCCCGGTGGTAAGGGGAAACACATATTGACGGGGGGAACAGATATCCTCACACACTTCCATCGAGTGAATGCCCATCCTATTGACTCACAATTTTGCATTAAAGATAATTATTTTTTGGCACAAGGTCCTCATCTGCCATGCTTCTAGCTAAAACTCATGTTGCATTATTAACAATACATCACCCAAGGAAGAGCCACGTGAAGGAATCAGCTTAGCCATCCACATCCGTTACACCACTGGTTGGTTTATAGCATGGATCTGCTCTTGAGGTTATGTGAAGTTTGTCATCAAAATCGGTATATCACAATACAGCTAATGCCTTCAATATCAGTCTCAATCTAAAATCATCAGATTGTCCACCTCCAGGTGTACTTACTGTGAATCACAGCTGAGCAGACTGGCGCTCTCAATCATCTGTGAGGGCTAAAAACGAATGAATCGGTCAGTGACAGTGGTGAGTCTGTACAGTAAGTTCAATTTGCAGATTTGTTAAAACTTTTATTTCTACCTGAATTGAACACCTCTACATGACATTCATTTTCACAATTTTACTCATGCATGAAGTGATCAAAACTGAGGAAGAGGCTGTAATTTTAGTCTGCACAAAAAAAAAATCTAAACTTGTGTCCCATCATGTGGTTGTAATGACAAAATTACTTCACTAAAACGTAAGGTAGGAGGAAACTTTAAGTACGATTTTATATACACAGGGTAAAGAAACATAATCACTTTTAAAACACAAACTTGTACTCAGATTATTTACATCATCTGTACTTGCTCTTGTTGGGTCACATTTAAAGAGGCTGTAGGCTCGGAAAGTAAAGCTGATGGCCAGTTCAAGGCGTGTAATCAAATTACATCTCTGGGTTGCACTCCTACACATCATCCTAATACAGATATAGATGCATATAAATGCTGTGTATATTTATTGGTTGTCTTAGTAATATATCTTTTGGCAAATGTAATTTTACCCCACAACCCTCAAGCATAAGCGGTGTACAGCTAATGGTTGGATGGAAATGTCATTTTATTGTGGAATATACACACATGTTCTACTTCTCTCACTGTGACTTCAGTAACAAGCTCCCCTCCAGTTTCCTAAGCAGAGTCTCATGCATCCAGTAATTTAATACTTCACCACTCTATGACTTGACTATGTTATTGTGAGCAACATTTGGCTGTGGATAGACCCTCCATCTGTATGCCATTTTCTCTTAAGCATGACTCGAGGCGTAGAGACGTAATCATGGAGCAGTTGACGAGGAGCCCATAAACAGTTTTATTAGCCCTATGTCGCACCACACAACACTTAACCTACAATCACTGTTGAGCACAGGACAAATGAGAAAATGGTTTGTGTTAGTATACAGATTGTCTCAATTACACGTTTGTGGGGGGAGACAGGGATAGCATAGGTTGATTTGGATGTTTACATGTATAAGCATGTGTTTGCATTCACATATGCATTAAAAAAGGTCCAGTGGACCAAAGAAGAAAACTGGAGCACCCTGTATTTGACTTAATGGTCCATGAAAGCAACCATTGTAGTAATTGTAATTTAACAGCACAAAGGTCAAACTGGCTGCTTGTGAACAAGTCTGTGTATTGGAGAATGGTGTTTCATATGTTGTGCTTTGGAAAAATTTGAGTCAAAGAGCAAGAACAGACTTCTAAAGAAAAAATAAAGGACTAATAGAATGTAGGCGAAGAGTTGCAGATTGTCAAAAGGTAAAGATTCAGGTTTAAGTTAGTGTTGGAGAGAAATGTGAGGTAGGGGAAGAGAACTCAAGCTCTGAGAAATATGAACAAAGACAGAGAGAGAGACGGTGTTTTCATTACTTATACCAACAACCAAGTGTTCATTGTTGCACTGGCCCCAAACCAAGCTAACAGCGAAAGTCCTGCCCGTCAGCAGAAACAAATGTACTGTTGTTATTGTATCTCTATTTCATCTGGGAGGCTAACATCACAGTTTCCCCGTTCTCCTCTGAGGTCACACATACACATACAAACCCACACTAATAATGTGTGTAAAGTGGGAGAATGCGGGAAGCTGGTAGCAGGTGATGCCATTTAGACAGGAAATCTCACCTCACCCTCATTGAGGTTTGCCGCACACACTTGACACTTGTTCTCATGTGCAACCATAACACCACAGTGCTAACACAGTGACATACACACATACACAAGTATGCTGCACACTGGAGGTTTCACAGAGGAACTCTCATGTATCAAAGCAAGTCAAGGCAGGTTAGTGAATAACTGCTACCTGTGCCCTCAAGACACAAGGCTCTTTCCATACTCCTGCAGCAGTGAATGTGTCTATTATAAATATTTGATACATGTATGTGACTCATATTACCAGACACTAGGTTACTGTTTATTATCCTAATTGATGCTTGGCCACTGTTGTACTTTACTTCAAATATTTATTGTGAATGTTTTGTCACAAATCCCAAGCCCACTTCATGTGTTGAATTTTTGTTGCTTTCTTTCAGCATTTCGCTACAACGACCTGGTGTCCCCTCACTTTCTGGATGTGATTGCCAACCTGTCCGGCTGCACAGCCCACCGCCGCTTCAACAACTGCTCTGACATTTGCTTCCACCAGAAGTACCGCAGCCACGACGGGACCTGCAACAACCTGCAGCACCCAATGTGGGGCGCCTCACTCACCGCCTTCGAACGACTCCTGAAGTCGGTCTACGATAATGGCTTTAACCTGCCGAGGGGTGCTACTGAGCGGCTGCATAATGGATACAGGTTGCCTCTGCCGAGGTTGGTGTCTACAGCCATGATTGGAACAGAGACCATCACTCCTGATGACCGCTACACTCACATGCTGATGCAGTGGGGTCAGTTCCTAGACCACGACTTGGACTCAACAGTGGCGGCCCTCAGCCAGTCACGGTTCTCTGATGGCCAGCTGTGCACTCAGGTCTGCACAAATGACCCGCCGTGCTTCCCAATCCAGTTCCCCCCCAATGACCCACGGCAGCTGCGAAGTGGCGCCCGCTGCATGTTTTTTGTACGATCCAGCCCTGTGTGCGGCAGCGGCATGACTTCTCTTCTCATGAACAGTGTATACCCAAGAGAGCAAATCAACCAGTTGACCTCTTACATTGATGCCTCAAATGTCTACGGCAGCTCACGCCATGAAACTGAGGAGATCCGCGATTTGGCCAGCCAACGGGGGCTGCTCCGGCAAGGTATCATTCAGCGAACAGGGAAGCCACTTCTGCCATTTGCAACTGGACCGCCCACTGAGTGTATGAGGGATGAGAATGAGAGTCCAATTCCATGTTTCTTAGCTGGAGATCACCGTGCAAATGAGCAGCTTGGTCTGACCGCCATGCACACAGTGTGGTTCAGGGAACACAACCGCATAGCTACAGAGCTACTGAGACTGAACCCCCACTGGGACGGGGACACCATCTACCACGAAGCCAGGAAGATAGTGGGGGCCCAGATGCAGCACATCACCTACAGTCACTGGTTGCCAAAGGTAAGATCTGTCAGATTCAGTCTAACGTTCCTTTGTTATGATCCTAATTATCTTTGCTAATTTTTAACTCAACAAACACAAAAACTGAAAGGCATTCAGTAATAGTGATACTATGGTAGCAATCATAAAGATGATGACAAGAAGAAAGACTGTCACATTCCTTTTCTCATCTCCTAGATCCTTGGTGAGGCAGGTATGAAGATGATGGGGCCATACGCTGGTTACAACCCCAATATCAACGCCGGCATCCTCAGTGCTTTCGCCACTGCCGCTTTCCGCTTTGGGCACACCCTCATCAACCCAATACTGTACAGGTTGGACGAGGACTTCCAGCCTATCCCCCAGGGACACATCTCTCTCCACCGGGCCTTTTTCTCGCCGTACCGCATCGTGAACGAGGGCGGCATCGACCCACTCCTTCGGGGGCTCTTTGGCGTCGCTGGCAAAATGCGGGTTTCCACACAGCTGCTGAATACAGAGCTGACGGAGAGGTTGTTTTCAATGGCCCATGCTGTGGCTCTGGACCTGGCTGCAATGAATATACAGAGAGGAAGGGACCACGGCATACCCCCATACAATGATTACAGGACCTTCTGTAACCTGACCTCGGCTCAGACCTTTGATGACTTAAGGAATGAAATTAAGAATCCTAATGTCAGAGAGAAAATTCAGAGGTAATACACTCAAGATGATTCATATTTTTTAAGTCTCCATAACTTGGCTTGAGAAGTTATGAAACCAGGTAATCTGTTGGCTGTAGACATGCCTGTGTTTAAACAGTTTAAAGAAAGCTTAGTGAGGCCGCTTGGGCTACATAATAATTTTGGATAGCAATATATTGACAGTTATAGTTTAGTGACTGTTTGTCCTGTGTGGCAGGCTGTATGGCACTCCTCTGAACATCGACCTTTTCCCTGCACTGATGGCTGAAGACCTGGTGCCTGGCAGCAGAGTAGGGCCCACCCTCATGTGCTTGCTGGCAACTCAGTTCAAACGCTTGCGGGATGGAGACAGGTACAATAAAGTCACAACACATCTCACCTCACAGACACAAAAAAAAATTTGAGAAGTCTCCAGTTCGCCCAGTCAGTCACTCTTATGGATACTGCTTGGATGCTTTTTCCTCTTTTTTTCAGAATGCTACTTACTGAGGTCAGGCATTTTGCTTCTTATCCCCAAGATGATGAGGCATGATGATGACAAAAGATTATCAGCATTTTTGTTGGAGGATCAATCAAGACTATGAATTAATTATACATTTTACTGAGCTGATCCTGAGGGTATTAAACCTTTCACGTACAGTATTTCTTTTGGGAATCATGTAAAATTAAAGGCCACACAACATCCTCACCAGGTGTGAGAGGTGTAAAGGAATTTTGATTCCTTTTTCTACCAGTCACTTTCCTTTCTTCTGTCTGTCTTGTTCAGATTCTGGTATGAAAACCCGGGTGTGTTCACTCCGGCCCAGCTGACCCAGTTGAAGCAGGCCTCTCTGACACGGGTGCTGTGTGACAACGGGGACAACATCACACGCATCCAGCAGGATGTCTTCAGGGTGGCCGAGCTGCCCCACGGCTACGGCAGCTGTGACGACATCCCTCAGATCGACCTGCGCATGTGGCAGGACTGCTGTGAAGGTAAGAGCAAGTGGAGGGACGGAGGGGCCACAAGTCACACATTTTTTTAGAATTATCAAGAGTTTCGATTTTGTTATATGTTGCATTCATCAAGTTACTTTATGTGGTTCATTCAATATTTTGTTCCGCGCTATTTACACACACAAGAACGGATAGTTTCAAAAATTATTTTATGGCTGTATCAAGTTCCACAAATTAGCTGTAAATATCAATCACAAGTTCAGGCTCCATCTTCCATATTTAGTGTGATTATGGTTGATATACCGATACTAACGATCACCATTTTATTAAAAACTGAAATATTGATATTGCAGGGCTCGAAATTAACTTTTTTACTTGGTAGTACTGGTGCTCCCAACTTCAAAAAGTTAGGAGCATCAACCGAATTTTAAGGAGCACCACAACAACAATATATTAATCGACTTCTTTTATTGAAAAACAACACCACTACTGGGGCTTTACACATCCTGGGGCCAGGATTTGAAATTTGGTCTCCTGGCCCTCTTTCCCTCTTCCATCCATCTCT
>JBBPCS010000374.1:658137-672839 GCA_037974645.1 Hollardia meadi | reverse complement strand
GTGTGTGTGTGTGTGTGTGTGTGTGTGTGTGTGTGTGTGTGTGTGTGTGTGTGTGTGTGTGTGTGTGTACGTGCATGTTCTTGTGTGTGCTTTCTGTGTGTAAGCCTGTGTGTTTCTGTGTGCTCTTTCTTAGTGAGTGGGTGTGAGATCTGCGGTTTCTCACAGTCGGTTCTTATCTTCGTCTCTCTGAGCCTCAGCCAGCAGATCATTGTGAAATACACACACACACAGAAAGAAAGAGCGAGGCAGAGTTCACTTTTAACTATTCCCTAACCTCCCCAAGGCCAGATATCTAGGTCTTGTTTACAACTCAAGCAAGAAAATGATACGGCCATGGTTACATTACCATGAGGGCGACTTTAGACCAGTCTCATTATCTCCCCTCTCTCTTTGTCTGTCTTTCAAGCACCCAGTGCCACCCTTTTTTTTTAAACATTTGTGGCCTTGAAGTAGCTGTTACTGTATCACGTTTTCCCCATTTTGTTTAATTATAGTCTTTCATCGGTATCATGTGACTGTGTTGTGTTAAATCCCAGACACAAGATGGTCCATCTGTGCATAGTGCAGACTTGGCTTCCTTACAAGACAAAGCAAATACTTCCTGTAAAAGTATCACTGATGTCATCTTCTGTCTAATTATCCAAAAGGCCTGAGTGACTCAGAGCGACTGGTTAGTCAACTGGTTAGTCAATTGTACAGGTCTATCACGGACCAGTGCACAGCTGTAGGGGCATAGGAGTGTGTCTATTTCTAGGAGTGTGATGTGTGTGTGTGCTGAGGTCATACGTGTATAAATCGGTATTGAACCGATGAGAAACTGAAAACTGTGTTTAAGAAGTGAGAAAGGTTGTTTTCTCGCGCTGCTGCCACCAGAGGAAACAGATGCTGTAAAGCAAAACTGAGAGTCGTGTGAAGAAATGTGCTCTTTTTTTTTAGCTTTAGCATGGTTCAGTGGCTTAAAGCTAAACATATTCACCATCACTTAGGACATATGTGAGGAGTTAGCGAGCTGTGTTGCCTCTCCCCCGTATGTCGTGTACTGTAACGTTCCTTTTGTTTCAGTCACGCTGTGTTTGTGAAAAGAAAAGTTGCATATCATTTGTCGAATTCTTGTGTTTTATGCCACCATATCTTGTAATAACAGTTTACTCGGTTGTTAATTGCTGAGATCTGGGAACATGCCAACATTTTTCAAATGAAAAGAAACACTGGCAATCAAACGGACATACAGGTTTTGAACTTACCTCCAGGAGAGCCAGACTTATTTGAATAAGAAAACAAGTACTTACTGACCAACTTCTAGGTTTAACTTTGACCTACTTGCATAAGAAGTTGCCGTTATCTTGAGCAATAAGAGATTATTACCAACATTTCAGGCCTGAACACCTTTGGTTTTACCTCTATCAAAGGTTGGGAACCATTGGTTTTAATAATCAGCCTGAAGTTTGTGTTTCTTGTATGTCTCATTGTGTCGTAACGATGTTGCCGTGTTCCCAGATCTCTGCAATGACTTTAATATGTTCAGTGTTATTATAAGCACTGAAAATGCTGGCCAAAACTACAAAAATAAGATCTAGTTGTTATAAACTGGAATTATCCGTTGAGATCCCAAATTAGTGCAGGAATAAGTGAAAATGCAGAGCAGGTGTTGTAATAAAGGCTTCTTTCCTCCCATCGGGCCACGTTGCGGTAGTCATGAGACAGGAAGAATTAAGTGGTTCAGCACTCAGAAGAGCTGAGGAGTGACTCACTCGGCCCAGTGGACCAGAAACCCGGAGCACAACAGTGTCAGGTTCGGGAGGCGCTCTCCCATTGGTCAGTCCCCGTCTCCTGTTTCCACTGGGCCAGCACGTTTCGTTAGGAAAAAATCATCGCTTGTCCATTAGCGCGGGGCTCAGCGAGAGTTTAGTGGCTCTGTGTTTGTTTTTCTGTCACACTAAGGAGTGGAAGGGTGTGTTTCCACAACCTGTCAGACGGCCATCACCAGTGCTCTCCTCTGAAGCCTCCTCACCTCTCTGCTCCTCTGCTCAACACATATGTGTTTTCTCTTCCTTTCTTTTACAGGTCAAGGGTTGCCACTTAGCCCTGGGGGGGGCACATGTGACACTGGATCCTGGCAAGGCTAATGGTCATTACTCGGTAAGCAGTGTGTCATAGTCTCAGTCGCATAGATAATAGGGTTGCAGAGTGCCTGGGTTAAACCCACATGACCAGGGAGTGTTTTGTGACTGTTGTCTTTGTTGATCTGCAATCAGTCTCACTGTGACACATATAGCCACAGACCGACAAAGATAAAGCCTGCCATTTGCTGCAGGCAGCAGCATGACTGGGAAGTACACATATAGGGAAATGTTCCAAATACATAGATTAAAAACTGTAAAGCCTGAACTTACTACTAAAGCATCGTCATCAGATGAGATATAGTAGGAAATATGTGAGTACCCAGAAATATGAATGTAGGGGATATTGTGAGGTTGAAAATAGGGCAATGCTGAGATTACACAACTGCAATATAATAGTTTTAGATGGTATATTTAATTCCTTAGAGGTCAAATGTATAAAAAGTAAAAATTGTTCAAGCAAGTCATTGATTTGTATTCAGAATGTAAACTCCTAAACATAGAAATATATACGCTACAAGGTGATGATAGTCAGGAAGGGATTAGAGATGGGATGAGAAGGCCCCTTGTTAACACATATTATAAACCACATCCCCGTAATTAAGTTAAGAATTTCAATTACTCCCCACAATCCACCCTGTGAAGCCATGGACAAATGAACCAGAGAGCAGAGATAATAGACAGAGAAGATAAAGGTGTACTTTGACTAGACACTTTGATGGGCCCATTGGAGGCAGTGGCAAGGTTTGTCCCAAAAAGATTTGTGACGGTCTCGTTGAGGTGTATTTTTAGCAAGACACTAAACCTGTACCTACAATAGTGATCATATGTGGTTACAATTAAGACATCAAGGTGGTGAAAAATGTGACTTCATTCTTCATTGACATAGTTGCCTTGTCACAGCTTGACATTTGACTCAACACTCTGGTTGCAAAATAAATGTGTCATTATGACAACAGGTATCTCTGCGTGTCTGGTGGAGGTTAAAAAAATGATTCTACAGACCTTTTTTCTTTTATATAGGATTCTTTTACATTAAATATGTTGCAGAGGGAAGGGCGGACATGAAAACATGTTCTACTTCACTGTATATTCATTTGCTTTCTTGCAAAGGCTTGATGTGTGTTGTTAAATTCCACTCTTATGTCTGTACGGACAATAGCTAGTTAGCTCAACATCAGCTAGTTTGTTTAATCTGTACAAAAACTTACTTGCCATTCTACATGGGGCTGTGTGCCAAACTATTTCTAGGCAGGGAGCAGGTACTTCCTGGTTGCCTCACATCAGGTACTGACCAAGAAATAGAACAGCAATCCCCTGTACAACTAGTCATTCTATACAGTTTTTGTATGGATTAAGCAATGTAGTTAGGTAGGCAAGTTTTATTTACCTTTGGACAGAGCCGGGCTAGCTGTTTCCCCGTTTGCAGTCCTGTGTTGGGTAATCACCCAACACAGGCTGAGGTAATTATCCCTCCCACATCACCTGTCGCACTGCAGCGATGCATACTCATGCACACATGCATGCTTGCAGCTACCCCTGCTATCAGCTGTGAGCGGGGATAAGAAAAATAGCACAGTTAGCACATCCAGCAGTATTTGCTCACCTCTTTCTCAAACAAAGAGGTAAACCTGCCCCTGATAACACAATTACAAAGTGTACATGCTGCCACATTCTCTTGCTTAACTATGCAGGTTAAAGGTGAATGAAGATTGGGTACTGAGAGTAAAACTAGACACCTGCTTTATTGTTTCCATATTGGAAAGTAACCTGCTGTAATGGAAGTTTTCTCTTTTCTTTTTTTGCCAAATATCAAAGAGCAGGCGACCCCCCTCCCTCCCTCCACAACCCTATAAGACCTGCTGCTAGAGGTTCAGAAACCCACTTCCTGGTACTTCGTCTCAAGGTGCCTCTATACACACACCACACAAACAGGAAACAGTCCTCTTTCATGTCCCTCAATGCAACTGCATGCAGTTTAAGTTCTCCTGAAAGTGTGCAGCAAGACAGGAAGGTGCACATGAGTCACACTCACCTGGTTTAGTTTGAGATATGGAAACTTTTCCTTGTACAGGTATTTCTTTTCTTCTGACATTATAAAAAAAACAAAATATAGAAATGTTTTGAAGTGGTCACCCTTTCCTTTGCCATGAACTAGGATTACATATTTGAATATTAACAGAATCATGAGCATTGTTAATACACAAAATGGGGAATTATTCTTGTTTTATGGGCTATGAACAAATATATACTCATTTTGTTTGGCTAAAATTAATTCAGGGACAAACAAATACACTTTGTTTGAAGCTACAAAACTAATAGCAGAAATCTCAATCACCAATCACTTCTGACTTATGAAGCATGTCATCTTTATAAGCAATTGTCATCAAAGTCATAAATTATAAAGGTGATTACACAATGTTTAGTAAGTTTTTAAGCTGTTAAAGAAGGCTTGTGCTCTCCAGGACCCCAATCAGAACACCCTTCCATGCTGTTTGTCTTTGTTGGAACATGAACCATATCAATAAGGTCTTTTATGCTTCAGCAGATGCAGTAGCACACTGAATTTGTAATTACTTTACTAAAATTAGCATTAAAATATTTGATATTGTATTCATCCTTTAAAAAAAAAAAAAAAAAAAGAACTCCTTCAACTTCAGTTGTGTAACCCACTTGTAAAACATGTGGTCGCATTATGGCGTCTTCTTCTAAGTTTGTTGTCGATCATTGTTTTAAAATGCAATGAGGATTTTATTAGCAGTATCATATGTCATGAATACTCATTGGTTTCCAGTGCGTGTGACACAAAATGAAACAATCGTAGTGAGTAATCAACCAACACTGGCCGCCTGTGACTATTAAAAAAAAAAGCAATGTTTGGTTGGCTGTTTCTCTGATGAACTTACTGGTATGCACAGATGTGGGTGAAGTCGTAACTCATCAAGTTACATCAGTCTCTCAGCAGGCAGGCAGCTTGTTCAGAGATGGGGCTGGGGTGGTTGGTTGGATGGGAAGTTGAGGAACAAAACAAGAATCTACCAGGCCCAGGTTCTCTGGAATAAAGCAACAAGGAGGCCTCCACGGGTCAGCTGTGACGGGTCAGCACCCACCATTGTATAGAGGGAAGGGAGTTCCTGTTCCGGCTCGTTTTTGCAATCTGAGAGAACATAAACACGGACAGACGGAAGTGTCCAGACAGCGAGCGAAAGCAGAAGCAGTGCGGATGTTGAGTGGAGCGTATGAAGGCCAAGCTACAGTATGTTGTCTCTGAAATCAAATACCTCTCTGGTGTAACAGAGATTATTATCGAGTTATTTATCTATGTATGTATAAATATAGAAAATTGTTCACATATGCTTTATATTTTGATAAACCTATCAGCCTAACAATCTATGACTAAATTGTTTATCCCGTACTTACCAGGAATTTCCTCACACATTTATCGATCAGCCTACTCGTAACCTCAGGATCATTGATAAGGTGATAACCTCCGCAAATCTTTTTTTTTTAATTCTTGGAAATGTAACAGGTACAGTCCCCTAATCAATGTGTCTGCTGAAACCAGGAGTGTCGTGTCTTTGCTTAACCAAACCTGCTCAATAAGAGTTTGATCATCTCCAGGTCAATACCCCTGACTGCTCTTTGTACAGTTCACCAATCAACTTCCACCATAGTGAAACTCCCTTCAGTTCTGCATTATGCACAAAAAAAAAAAGCACAGCCAGTGGGGCCTCTTATTTTTCATTTCCTCAATGTATGATTTTATCTATCATATTATGACCCTTTATATGAAGCAGGAGTTTTCTGACAATCAATTTAGTTTAGCCTTAGGTTCCAACTTTGTTTTAGCCTATATTTGTTTACATTTTGGCAAACTGGCATATTTAAAAGTAACCCGAATTAGCCATTAGCAGTTCCTATTTGCAATGTACCCGTGGATGTACAGACAATTATGACTGGACTACATTGATATGAAAGATTATTTAAAAATGTGATGATTCTCAAGAATGTTTTGGACTTATAAAGAACATTTTCTAGAGTACATTTAATCGGGTGTGTCTCAGATTGAAAAACTCTGATATAAAACTTTGATGACATGAAAAGTTCAATCAAGTAACCTGATCAAATTGATAATAAATGATTTTAACCCCAATATATGACAGATTTTGTACAATAATCATATGCATTGTGTCTGTAACTGCATAAGGTGTGGGAGCATTTAAATCTGCCTGGTTGAACACTTGAAACAACTCATTACACAGTTTCACTTTTCAAAAAATACGGGGTTTATTGACTTAACTGCAATCAATACTTACAAAAGAGGGAAAAAAACAAAACAGGTTTTCATATAAACTCACAGAAATTACTGTAGTGAAAAAAAAAAAAACATGGCTGAAAAAATACATTCAACTGTTTTACTTTCTTTGTGTCAAAATCTGTTCACCTCTTCCAAACACATAAAGGCATCACAGAACATGTGACTTAAAAAAAATTAATTGTCCTCCATTATCAAATATAAAAGGCAGAGAAGCCTTAGCTACCTGGAATGTATTAATGAGGCACTTCCAATGGGCAAGGAAGGGGGGGGGGGGACCGAGCAAGTGCATCAAGCATCCAAATCAAATTAAAAACATAACTTTCCTCAACCCATTTGGTCACAGCTATTGCTTGTATAACAGACTGGGCAAGAACATTACTGGCATTTCAACATAACCAGTCTACCTTGGAGACTCTCCTAAACCAGTGATGCGAGAAGTCTTTTAGCACCCCTTTACTTCCACCATCAAGCTAAGAGTTGAAGCAATGTAATAACAGTCAGCTACTGTTACTGTCAAGATTATTGTAAGATGTGAAGGGCAAAATGTCAGGAATGAATACAAGCAAGTCTAGTTTAGATGGAATTGCAGTCCAATAAGAGGGAGTAAGAAACGAGTACAATAAATAATCAAAACGCAAAACATCTTTTTTTTGCATTTTTTGCTTTAAATTAAGTTTCATTTTGACAAAAGTGTAGTTGCAGAACAAAAGTCATTGAAGTACAATATATTAACTGTGAAAAAAGGAAAACTGACAAAAACGTCTTCACAATCTTTAGATTAATATGGAAGATCATAATTTAACATAAAAGAAAATATATTCTATTGTTCATTATCCAGATAAATACAAAACAAAATTAACAAAAAAAATGCATATGATCACCAATAAATATGTTCTGATAAGTTAAATAAGCAGTGACAAGCAAACCTTCTGTCTGGAAAGTTTTTCAAACAATAATAACCGTAATAATAACATTAATAAAAAATAATTATCAAATAAAGAAAGCAAAAGGGATGTAATGAGTACAGAGTGCTCCTCGGAGCAGGTTCTAAAGTGGGGGAGAAGTAAAGTAAAATAGCTTGGAGATCCGATCTTGTCAAGTCGCAGGACGTACAACTGCACCATGGGAATGCTGGAAATCCCCAGATCGTCGAGGATGAAGGGCAGGTTTGAGAGGTGGGACAAAGTCTAACAGGTTTAATGATCAGTTTGATATCAAGACTGCCTTCCCCCCCCCCCCCAAACAAAAAAGAGCCAGTGACCAGCAACAGGAGGAGAAAACTTAGGAGGGGGTGGAGGAACATAACCAACTTCCAGTTCAAAGTCCTCCCTGCAGACTCACCCAGTCCACAATTACATAAGACGGGGCTTGAGAAGAACTGTGACAGGGGGGTGGAGGGAGGGGGCAAATGAGAAAGAACCTAAAACAGTAGTCCATTCACCCTAAACACATGCAGAAACCGCCCCAGGCACTTTTTTTTCTTTTTAAAAACTATTCATATCTTTTCAGGGTCTTTTATTTTTTTTCTTTTGTCTTAACTCAGTCTGTAAAAACGGCTGTGGTACACCTACAGTTACGTTAGTGAGCACCCTCTAGCTAGCTCAGGGGAAGTGGTATCGTCAGGGAGGGAGGGAAGGGGTGGGGGGGGCTAGTGCAATGCACTCCCCTTTCCAAGGCCACTTGTGCTGCTACACATTCAAGAACAAATGAAGAAAGAAAGAAAAAAAAAACAAGTGGCACCTGGCAAAACAGTCAATTCTTGTTCTCATGATTTTCATTGTTCGATTTCCTCTCCTTTTTTGGCACTATGACACATGGCAGGGTACGTTTTAAAACTTGCTGTGCAGTTTGACAAGGATGAAATGATAATTTGAGTTGAGAGAGTTCCCTTAATTGACTACATCCTTACAATGCTAACGAGGAACTAACACGGTATCTTGTGTTGGGGAAGACAGGGAAGCTTCGGAAAAGGGCAGAGGTAGAGGGGAGTGCCGTGTTCTCTTTATGTCATCGAACTTAAGAGTCACTGGTGAATATGTGCAGTCTAATCGTCAGAGATGGAGAGGCGGCTGAAGATGGGAAGGCGGCGGGTGGTGTCCAGCGTGGGGGACTCAGAGCCACTCAGGCTGCCCCCAGAGCTGCTCTGGTAGCCCTCTTGGTCTGACAGAGAGTCAGGAGGGCTGGATGGAGACTCAAACATCTGAGGGGACTCCAACATGGGTCTAAAATAGTAAGGCGTGCTTGTTGGAGAGGGTGGTGCAGGGGTGTTGGGCTCTGTGCCTAGAGGACCGGCACTGAGGCTGGGCCCAAACAGGTTGGCCAGCTCCTGGCTGGAGTAGGTGAAGGGGTTACTGCTGGGCCAGTCGGGGACCTCATCAGGGAAGAACATGGGTGGAGGGGTGACTGAGGTGGGGCTATCTCTCAGCCCAGCTGAGCTGGAGAAGCCTGCGAAGCTGTAGCTATGCTGCAGTCGAGGCCTCTCCATCTTGTTGGAAGAGTTAAGAGGGGAGGACTGCTGGGGAGGTCCACGGCGCTCCTCTGCATTGTGGATGAAATGGCAGCGAGGCCCGTATGGGCAGAATCCGATGGTGTGGAAGGTGCGGCACAGCTCAGTTTTGTATTTTGGATGGCGGCTCAGGCTGCGCAGTTCATGGATTCCGTGAGCAAATTGGCATTTGTCGCCATACTTGCAGGAACCGTTCTCCTCAAAGGGCCTGCAAAGCTCCGTCTTGTAACGGCTGGAGTTCACTTGGTTGCTGCCACTGGTGGGACTGGCAGGGCCCAGGCACTTGTTGAGGAGCCTCTCACCCGTCTCAGAGAAGGAGCGGTCTCGCAGGCGGTTCTCCTTGTTGTTGCTGGCATTGCCAACCCCTGAGATAAGTGCGGAGTGGTCCGCTGCCTTCAGGCTGTTCAGAAACTGGTTCTGGCTAAACTTTGTGCTGCTGACAGAGTGCCGCCGCTGGTACACGCCTCCCACTGAGGGAGATCCCACCGCCTTCCTGTCCAGCAGGGCTCCGGCGGGGCTGGAGATGGGCACATTGGTGCCAGTGCAAGGGACAGACATGGGATGGGGAGCACCCAGGTTGTTGTTGTAGCTGAGCAGTTTGTTGTTCTGCAGAAAAAACAAAGTATACATATTAGAAAAAGATATTCACCCAGACTCAACGTGGTCCTGATTTTAACCAGAGCTGGTGGGCTAAGAGGGAAAAAAAAGAAAAAGACTCGGACACAGTCTTGCATGACCGTGTTCTTTTTTGGCTCTGACAACATGAGCGGATACAGGCCTATAGAATAGCAGCTGGTTTGGCAAGTTGCCGTGGTTAGGAATGTGTGCCTGTTTAGTAAATGGAGCAGCAGCACATGAGAGGCCAGAGGGCTGCTAGTGGCTACAAAGAGGCTGCATCATTTAGAAAGATAATCAAAGTGGCAATACATCCTGCTGAATTACAAAGGAAAACTCATCTGCTTTTCAATACCCTTTCCTTACTAGGAGGCGACGACTGGTTAGTCACTGATTTACATGAGGATAAAACCTAAACAAAAGTGTAAAATCTTTATTATGGCGAGGAGAGAGGGAGGAAAAAAAGAGAAGAAATCTGACACTGAAAACATGAAAATGTATGCAAACGAAAACAGTGCAGCGGCGTTAGCTAACCGAGGAGCCGTTACAACTTTTAAAACGAGTCGTTACACAGCAAATATTAAAGATAAGCTCTGTTAATCATATAAACAGTTTTATAGGAGGATCGGGGGTAAAAGCCAGACAAATCTGGTCAATGATTAGCGAGCATGTGGCTGCATTGTGAGGAATATTAAAAAGTGGCGCAAAACTGCCCTCATTTAAAGTAAGACGACACGAATTAACGGCCGTTTGCACTCGAAACTGCACCGTAGCCGGCAAGTAAAAGTGTAAATGTTAGCTACTAGCTTAAAATGTATAAGTTTCCCCCCCGTTTCAACAACTGTTGCGTTAAATGTAAAGTGACCGCAAGACTTCGGCACACTTTTTTAACATAACGTTTAACGTAAATAACAACTACGTCGACGTTTAGGCCGGACACAACAGGTGAAGCAAGTAAACAGTCAGAAAATACAAATCAAAACAGCAAAACAAAACCTCCACACAGGCGCGTCGCGGCAGAGGGCCGCGGGCATGCAGCCCATCATTCCTCCACTGCGGCTAACTCACTGCTGCTAACAGGCTAACAAGACTTCACACACACACACCAGAGAGGAAAAAAGTTGTCAAAGTACCTTGTTCATTACTTCGAAGTCGAAGAAAGGCGACACCACGGCTGTGGTCATCTTTGCAGCGACCAGAGTTAACTCAAAAAAAGTAGTAAAAAAAAATAAACCGGTGCTTGTTAGAAAGTTGCGCAGGTCTGCTGAGTTTTCTGATTTGCAGCTCCTGTGTATTTTTTGACCCAGCAGAACTCCCCCTCTGCCCTGCACCAGCTCCGACATTTGCTTTATAATCCTTTTGCAGGAGGAGCCTCGAGCGTTGGGCGTCAACTTTCAGTTAACTTTTTTCCTTTTTTTTTCTCTCTCTCTCTCTCCCCTTCCTCTTCTGCGGGGACAAACATGCAGTGGTTTGTCAGTTTGTCTGAGATTAGTACACTGTTGAACACAGTATGAATACTAAATAGACGGCTTTTATTTCTGAGCAGCTTAGAGTTAAAAAAAAAAAAAAAAACAGTTAAAAAACATGCCTGTTGTTTTATCTTTATCTCTGTAGTAAGCCTGTTTATTAGTTTAGTTCCACTTAGAATAAAACACTTAGAATAATGGGCATGTTCTGTTTATTAACTTTTCTTTTCATATAAATGGTTTTGTGATTTTAATTTAGGCTACAAGTAAATAAATAGTAAGTCGGGAGATTTTAAAGTACAGCTGCAAATTAGGTTACAACTGCATTTCCTTTCTCTCTTAAGGAAGTCTGGCACTTAAACAGTATGGAGTTGTTTACTGGGAGGCGCTACACTATCCTCAGGGTTTCAGCTACCATCCACTGCTCTGTAATTAATTTACTCTTAATTGCTGGACTGTAACGTCACTTGTGGGACTTTCCGGTGAATTCAGGCAGCCAGTGCTTTTAACTCTTTCCCCACCATAGTTGTTTCCCCATGAAACCCTTCTTTCTCCCTTTCTATTACAGCTCCTCTTCCTTACCAGCAGGTACAGTATTATGCCGCTCTCCTGAGTCGAATATGTGCATGGATGCATGTGTCATTCCGTCAGCTAGGCGATAACCTGATATGAGTGATCTCACCAGATTCAACCACAGCCAGTCGAAATGACGCTTGCAGCCACATATGAAAGAGCCGGGCTGCAGAGAGTGAAACCTATACAAATCTATTGTGGCCCATCGTCTTCCTCCCTCCCGCCCTCTAAATCCATGACAGAGCAGCCATCGGCCATGTGCAGAGTCAATGTCAGGGTTGGGTTGCAATAGAAAAGAGAAGGAAAAGAAAGAAAGGCAGGGCTGGGGGAGAAGAAAAGAAGCTGTTAAAAAAAAACTAAAGGTTGGAGCTGGAGTTGGAGGAGGGAATGATGGCGTGAGGGGGAGATTTATGGGGGACGTTTATTACTACACAGCACTGCCCCAGGGAGGTGAAGGAAGAGGGGTGGGGAGAGAGAGGCAAAACATTCCCTTTCCCCTTCCTCTTCTTTGGCTATACAGAAGCCACACAGGGGGGGCGAAGAGCTTTGTCTCTGCCGTGGAGGAGGCAGGAGATGTTGGTTTTGTACTGAAATGTTGAATTTAGTTTGAGATAGAATAAACAATACACAGGATTGAATACTTCCTTTTCAAACAAGGTTCTGGTGGAGGTCTTTATCCTTTTTCATATCCTCCCCGTGCATTTGGAAAAAGTAGATGTAAGTTCATGGAAAGACTTAAGATATTCCGGATCCAGGGCAAAAAAGGGCGAGGGTGTGTGTTTTAACATAAAAAGAGTTTTTATGAGCCAGGGCTGTGTGGAGTAATCTCCCCCTGGAGTGTTTTCACAGACGACAGGGTGGGTTGACAGACTTGTTGGAAATCACATCTGCAGTTTCAAAGGCCCTGTCGCTGATTGATTAAGTAGATCAGATCGATTGTCTCCCTCTAAGGAAAAAGCAGGGAAGTTGGAGGGGTATCACAGCAAATTTTTTTTTTGTTTGTTTTCCTGTTGTGAAATGCCCTAAAGAACTCATAATATGTAACACATTACACAGAATCCGAGTTTACTGCAGTACAGTAAATGCACCAGGGGGCTGTGAGGTTGGAGCAAATAGGTTCTGGCATAGATTTGAACTCTACAAGGTCAGCAGGGCTCAAAAAACAACAAGCCGCTGAACTCTGATGGAAATGTCTTCTTTAGTGGACCTTGGCCTCAAGAAGCCTCATGCGCTGCAGTTGTTTGTTTTAATACTCTCAGATGCATTGTGCCTGCTCGATATTGTGAGATGCAGTCAGCATTCCAGGTTTAGGAGGAGGCACCTGTTTCCTGCCAGAATGAAAATCTAAAAAAACAAAAAAAACCCACACTGCTCTGTCAGAGGATAGTGTCCGACGTTGTTCCTGATTTAAACATGCAGACAGTACAAGCAGACATAATTTTGACACAGTGCCTTGCGGATGTTAACACACACTCCTTGACTTTTTACCATATGTTTTTGCAGAGCAGTTATGTCAGTTGAAATGAATTTACACATCTGGGATTTACTGACTTCAACACAGATCCTTCCAGTCCTATAGTGGCCAAATTCATTTGCATTACAGTGTAATATGGAACAAGCAAAATCAGTCTTACAAATCTTTATATTAAGATTATATTTAGCAGTTATCAACTATATTTTCCCTCTAAAACATGTCAAGAAAAACCTCCAAGTCCCTGCATGGGATTTGATGCCATTTTAGGGTGTAGGCAGGACTCTGCATAAGAATACTTACAAAACAGGATATGCAGTATTCACTCAAAGGTGACATTTCAAAGTAATACTGAAATTTACTGTGAGAAAATTAGGGCTGCAACTAGAGGTTGTGTTTGATTAATCCCAAATGTTTTTTGATGTATTGTTTGGCCTATCAAATGTCCTCAAAATTCCCACCTGAAACCCAAGATAATGTTTTCAAATGTCTTGTTTTGTCCATTTAACGCTGAAACTGGATAATATTTGTCATTTTTGCTTAAAAAACCACTGTAGACACGACCTCAGTTGACAAACAGGTAAATGGACTAATTGTTTAGACTCCAACTACATGAATATTCCGTCACAACTTGTAAAAGTGAAGAATGGAATATTTATGAGGCTTTTCGTGCCCAGTCATTAAAGCTGGATCTCAGCTCCTCAGCGAGGATTTTCCACTCTTTGTTGACAGAGTCCGAGCTAATTTCTGCAGATTTGTGTTCCTCGAGGTCAGGGCTGTCCTCCTCTGGCTTGTAGGCCCTATCAGCCTCTGACAGAGCTGCAGTTCGTCACTCCTCAGCCTCTGCTGGATGGTTTGATTTCTGCCTCCTGCGCTGTTGACTCTGATGACCTCCTTCCTCAGAAGGGAGGATGGGGATGAGGCTTGAGGTCACTGATAAGGTCTAAGTGGGATGACTGGATGTAAAATTTTTATCTAACCGAACAGGAGATGAAAGAAGTCATGGAGAAACACAACAAATTGGAGGTAGCAACAGCATTCCTGTAGTTCCTCCTCACTGCCAACGGAGGGCAGAGTTCTTCCTTTTCTCTGTCCTCTTGTTGGAACATTTTGTATTTACTCCCCTCTTTTATACAGTATTTGAAGTGTCTCCTTGTTTACTAAAGCATGAATTTAGATGATCAGAATATTTACACCATGAGTGAGAATTTCTAAGATTAGATTAGCAGGTCAGCACAGTCAAACATAGCTGTTCCCTAGTGTGGCTTTGAGGTGAATTAGGACTCAGCACAAGCCTCTGTATTGTGTAATCAGCCTTTTTCACTGACACACTAACTGACTCGCCTCACATGAAGCAAAGAGACTTATTATCAGCTACAAAACGCAAATTCTCACACTAGTTGTGCGGTGATCTCAAGCTGTGCCACAGGGTGACCACAGGCTCATTAAACAACATGTTAAAGAAGAAATAAGCATTTTTTACTGCCTCATGGTACATCATGTGTATTCTGGGGATTGATGGTTGTTGATAAGTTGCCGTTTGCCACATACAGGCATTGATGATTTCTTATAAAGTAAAATTTCCAGCTCAAGTATCAGTTTTGGAAAACTGATACCCCCCCCCCCCCACCCC
>JBBPCS010000374.1:638855-658037 GCA_037974645.1 Hollardia meadi | reverse complement strand
TAATAGGTTAATTCTAGTACAGTAGAGATTTGGGGTTCTCTTAAAAAAAAGATGCGTATATATCGGTATCGGCATCGGCAATCGGCCTAAATGAGTTAGCTTTGGTTAAATATGAGGACGCAAAAATAGCAGGACAACAAGAGAGCGAGGGGTCTACATTTAAAGGAGATTTACTGTCCAATTCTCTGCTGACACGCTGGTCTCCAGAGGAGGGTTGTATTTAGAACGAAAGGCCAGCTTCCTCCTCTGACTTCCTGACCCATGTTTCCTGAGGAACAATCTTTCTGCCTGTGCAGAGGGCTCATGGGAAGGGAGAGTTTGGTTTTCCACTCGCGCATTAGTGGTCGCAAAGGAAGACACATAGGTCAAAATCATTAAGCAATAGATGCGATGACCAAAGGTATATGATACACAATGCAGCACGCTCACAGTGCAGAGATGGCAGATGATATGCATGTGCGAGACACACTTAGGGGAGACAGGCTTTGAGAGGAATCGGGCGCTTGTTGTGTCCAGTTTCCCCCGGGCTCAGCATGCCTCCGATTGGGACCAGACAGCCCTGACCCTGGTCCAGGTGTCATGACCATGCGGCGGACGCTGAAACGAGATATTCCTCAGCTCCTCACTCAACGCAGGAAAAAATCAATGGGCTTTGTATAGCGTCGGAACAGTGGAAAGCATTCTCTCACCAAAAAATCCTGCCCCTGTCCCATCTGTCTCCATTCTCCAGCACTCCCAGACCTAACAACCGGCCCTGTGTGGTCACTCCTGGACTAGAATTACACAGTCCATGTGTCCGGCTCTGGACAATACACAAAACCAAGCGTCCTTGTGACCCTTCCCACTCTTCTCACACTTCTCACACTTTAGCACCGCAGATTTATTGAATTGTCTTCTCTCCAGTTATTGATACTCCTCCAGATGCTGCTGACGAGGACGCACCTCTGACATGGTTGCACTTTGTGTTTGACAACAGCTCACCCATCATAATTGAGAAATTAAATTTTGATGATGTGAATTGATGGGAGCTTGGTTTGGACTAAATGATGTTGAGCTGTGAGAATAGGTTCAGTTGTTTGTGAGCCGTCTTCAGTCAACTCAAGGGAATATGGTGATGTCAGATTCCTTCTTGTTGTAGGCGTGTGATGATTAATTGTGGAAAAACTGTGCTTTTATTGATGCAGCAGCTCTAATTTGAACTGTTTTTAGTGCCTGTCTTTATTGCCAGTAGAACGCTACAAATTATAGTTATCTGCAGACTACTTGATAAATACACCGCTGCAGGACTTGTCTATTTTGTTCCTTGTTTTTTTATTGCTCCTCTTAATGTTAGTAGTAAACTTCTGGTTAGGGTTTATTATGGGAGCCCTGAGAGCTCAACTGCAACTTAAGAAAACAAAAATAGAAAAAAAAAACACAAACAAATTTGCCATCACATGCTCAGCATTTAGAAAAAAAACTGTACAGGCAATTTTGGAAATAAATTCACCAATCTGACAGCATATATGCAGCCTAAAGAAACGTGCTGCAAATACAGAAAACACAACCAAAAATAGAAATGCATTGATTGTGTTTTCTAGTTATGTTGTTTTATATTTGCAGCACATTTTTTTGTATTTTTTGTTATTGTTGTTGTTGTTGTTGTTGGTTGTCTTTTCTGTATTTGCAATGGGTTTTATTTTGTCTTCATTTTCCTATAATTTGTTGCATTTTTATATGTTTTCTTTAGTTTCCAGTGTGCTGAGCTGTGTAGCATAGCTCAAGAAAAGCTGTAGGTGGGTGTTGTTGCTGTTAAATAGCTTGCAGTCTTGAGAGCTACAGGTGTTTCATCGTTAGCAGCAGATTACTCATCTGTTAAAATGCACTTTGCATGCCCTTCTGAGATGAAAAGTCCTCGTAATGCCTGCCTTTTTCTTCTCTTTGACCTGCCTTGACTTCCAGAGCGTCACATGAGCTCGTGAAGTATGTCTGTCCATTTTCTTAAATGGAAAATGATGAGGAAATGAGCAAATCTCGAGGTATGTGGATAAAGATCAAGGAACCTATGGCAGAAAGATTTCCTCTGAGGAAAATGGACAGCCTTTTGTGTTCTCAAAGGGGCCAGAAAACATCACCGATGAGTCTTTTTCTCTTGTAAAGAAAACTACCCTTTGGGTCTTTGAGGCTGGTCCAGTCCAAATGCCCCCAACTGTTCCCCGCTCCGCCTCTCTTTCTCCTCTCCTTCTTTCAGACTGTCTTCTTCCCTGGCAGTGAAAGAAAGTGCAGCTGTGTGGAGTCTTTTGGGTTGAATGAGAAGAATCAGCCCATTTGGTTGACTTTCCTGGCCAAAACTATAATTCTCTGCTGCCAGGGCATAACATCCAGGCCAGAACAGTTCCTGGGCTCCAGCCACTTGTATCCAACAGGACAATGGGGATTGTCCTACTGCCATATAACACACAGGGGTCCAGTTGCCTGTCTGCCAAATTGTGGAAGCATCTAAGGGTCCAGCCCTAAACCGTCTCAAGTCAATTAGTCCATGTGTAAGGCCTTGAAATTGCTAGGTCTGCATGTTTCTATCAGAAAAGCTTGTTTCAAGAGTCATGAGAACCAAATGTTATTTTCTTCATGCTCCTGCCAGATTATGTCTCAATTTAAGGTATTGACATACATTTCTAGAATGATTCCTCAAACTAAAGAAACTTAAATGGGAACAAGGGGAATTACTTCACCACACTGGAATAGCTTTGCTCTGGATTAAAGAAAAATGAGATCTGAGCGCTGAATATGACACTAAATGACTTGACAAGGCAGATGTTTTATTATAATTTGACCAGCAACATGTGTGTCAGCAAGCTTGCCTGTTTGTAATGAGGAGCTCCAACAATCAAAGAAACAGTATGAATTATGCATTGAGTTTGGTTTTTAGTTTTTTGTGGGCAGTTTAATGTCATTAGCATGCCCTCAGAAACATACACAGCAGTGCTTGTGTATGTTTCCAGTAAGCACTATTAGCGTTACATCAAGCCCAAATGACAACCCACGTGACTCTGTCAAACCAGAGGAGTACTCACATTATTGCTGTGTTGTGTGACAGCTGAATATGGAAACACTTTTTGCGCTTGTTAAATACTTTCTGGTTTGCCTTTTTTTTCTTGCCTTGTGCTCTTATAGGTTCTACAAAGTCTAGTAAAATTGAATGGCTTTCCCAGAAATGAAACTTTATTGTCCCCCTCAGCCCGCCCGACTCGTAAATAATGGCACATTTACCAAAAAATCCCAAGCGGACAGCCCCCAACTTCATACCATTACCAGTAACACTGTACGCCAAAACCGCTGCCAAAGTACACCCAAAACAATCCCCCTTTCTCCTCATTGAAACCTTCCAACTGTCTGTTAACAGTGTTTACTCCATTAAAGCCCTCCAACTCTACACTCAGAGAGAACGGTCCAAATGCTGGTGGGAACTGTATGTACTCCATTAAACTCCAGTCTTCATTTTTTAACTTTCCTTATCATAATAAAGAGCTTTAAGTACTTTACCAGGCATTTAAAGGACTGCCTTTTTGCTGTCTAAAGACTGTGTTGCACCAGCTACAGTTGGATCCAAGGTTAATAAAACCTACTACAGGTTGCGCAGCTACAAATGGACTGTAATACAGTTACAGTCATAAAATGGGCGATGATACTAGTTAAGCTTTGTTTGTTTTTTCAAGCCGGTGCTTTTCAAACTAAAGAAACACTGTTCATGTTCATGCATAAGCTTACAGAAGGATGCAGTCAATTTCAGTGTGAGACACTCATTGAGAATGCCAGTGTGCAGTCGGCACGATCCAGTAAAATCAAAAATTTTATGAAGAGGAGGATGAAATGAGTTCTACATGAACAGCATTCCTATGGGGGGAATCTATTAATACGTTTTATATGGTGACCTCATTAATTTACCTTAGTTTAAAGAAATCTCAGTCTCAGGCCAAGCTTTGCCTGCACAGCGTGACCTGCTTTGATCAGCCACTAAAAGTCCAAATAAGTCTACATATGTGAATGGAGAGACAGACTGGAACAAGTTTAGCAGGTAACGAGCAAAGATAAGTGTACAGCTGTGGAGACAAAGGGCTGATGTGTAGGCGGGACCTCAGTAGCTTACAGTACTGGAGCTTCCACTGTGGGCAATGTTCTCGCTGCATGACTCACCACATGAGATGGGTGCACAGTTGAAATACCACCGAAATCTGTGACATCTCACCAAACATATGCTTTCCTCAATAAGCTCTCATATTGAATGATGACATCAATATTGACGCACTTTTACACCTTTGGTGCTCGCATTAGAAACTGTGGCATTAGGCTAATATCAAGCTCAAAAGATTGACATTTTATGATAACATCCTGTGTCTGATTTTGAGTTAGTGCCTTTAATTGACTCAAACCGGTGTCTGTTTTTGTCTGGTAGTCCCCGCACAGAGAATCATCGGAAGAGTCGGCCCAAGCCTCTGAATGAACAGCGTCCATTAAATTGCTGTCTTCTGCTATCATAAGAATCTTCTAAATAAACAATGCTTGAATGCTTTGACACAATTAGAGAATGAAGATTTGTGAAATAATAATGTCAAAACCTTTTTTTTTCTGAGGTCAGAGAGAGGCATAGAGTGGGTATTTGTAGAGCTCAGTATTCAGTCATGATTTATCTCCGTCGAGGTAATATCAAGGTCGGCGCCCTGAAAATGTCTTTGCTTCAACAAGATGCCTTGAGCCGGATAAGAGGGTCTAAAGCTCCCAGTTCAGCAGCATGATGGATGAAAGTGTTCTATCTTGTTTATGCAACCTGACAAAAGGCATCTGCTGGCCTCTGGAGCACTCACTTCATGCTGTAACAACCCTCTCCACTCCCTACTAGACAGTCAAACAGAGATTATCAAGGTATTTCAGATGTAGGAGATACAGTGGAGGGTGTAGGAAAAATACTGCTAGTTCAAGGACATTTAATTCAGTCTTTTTGTAAACACTAAACTGCACTTAGTGGATTTTTTACTCAGCAGTGAACGACACCTAGCTTAAATCTAATACTTGGCTAGCTTTAATCTAGTCTGGCTAAAATTAGGAATGGTATTGTTGAATAGTTTGAAGGCAGAATTTAAACTCATATCTGATCTTCAAGGTACAGCACATTAAAACTTTCTACAAAGGACTCAGACTTGACTTTTGTGACATTTTTGAGTAAAATATCTTGACAACTATTGGATAGGTTGTCGTGTAATTTGGCTTTGGTGAACTTGGCTTTTCATCTAGCCCCGTCAAAAGTTTTATTTGTCCAATACTTTGGTTATGCTTCCATGCAAAACTGACATTGCCATCAGCCACATTATTTGGTGCTAATGTTAGCATACTAATATGTAATCTAAACTAAGATGGCGAACATGGTACACATTACACCCAGCCTATTAGCACTGCCATTGTGAGCATGTGTTTATACAAACATTATGGCTGTAGTCTCCGTAGAATAAAAATAAACCCTCTCCTTTTAAAGATGGTATTAGAGATTATCAAGGTATTGCAACTGCAGAACATAGTCATGAGCAATACAGTTTAGGCTATAGGAGAATTACTGATAGCTTCAGATTAGACTTTAATGGTGCAATGTGTAAAATACAATAGTTGATTGTTGAGTCTCATTCACAGGTTGTCAAATAATATAGTATATATTAGGGTTGGGCCGATGTAAAAATTTTCAAACCAGTTTGCTATTGAGCCATATACCGGACTGGTATTCCAACTTCTACCACTAGGCGTCCCTAGCAACTCAGCCACTCCCGAGTGGAACATAATGAGAGCCCATGAATGAAAATGTGATAACATCGCAATCCATCAGGACAACTGTGACACATCGCGTTTTTATTTCTCACAACAACCATCCAACTTAATCATCAAAATAATAACAAGTGCAACTTGAGAAAAGATGGCAGTCGCGACATTTCAGGTGCGTATTGGAACCTCCATGTCCATTGAAATGCTAGCAGGCTTTTAATTTGAAACATACAGAAAGTGTTGATTTGGTTGAGATTAACAACGTAATGCAGTCATTTTAACAGGGCAAATGGAGCGGATCAAAACGAGGATTCATTCTGAATTAAGGGTGTGTAACATAATGTTAGACAGCATAACTTGCACCTGCACTCGTTATGACAGTTCTCTCTTGTGGATGCCGGTCAGAGTAGTTTATTAAGCAGTGCTTTATGCACAACTCTCAACTCTAGTAACCTTCAACGCAACAGGGAAGCAGCAACCCTGTGGCACTGAGCTAATCGGCTATCTCGGGGCTCCTGCTAACTACACGCATGTTGCTAGCTCTCTACAAATGAAAACTGCCGATTCAGTTGGGTCTCATACAGTTAAACCAGTTTAAGCTTCTACACCGGTCTGGACCGTTAAAACAGGAAACCTTCTCAACTCTAGACGCTATCTTCCACATTGCACCATTACATTTATGGGATCTTTTTGGAACCATTATCTACGATGAATGGATTCTTGACTATTAGCTTTAAGCAACACCTAGCTTAAAATCTAACATGTGGCTAAAAGTATAAAAGGCATAGTTGAACAGTTTGAGGGCAGAGTTTTAACTCATATCTGATGTCAGAGTTACAGTACAATAAACCTTTCAAAAATGACAGATCTGAATATAGTATGTCTTCATGCCACATGTTTTAGCAAACAAAGACATTGATCAAAGGCATTTTTTTTTTTTAGAAATGAAGTATTTTGTTGCCTACGTGTAGACCAAATCACCATATTCTGCTGGCAAAAAGTATAGTGAATGTGATGTAGTAAAATATCTCATTAGATGTTAAAGTGTACTCAGCTGTAACATTTAGGTGTATTGTTCAGATTGTGAAACCTATTAATCCCTTGATAATTTTCCTTGATGAAGAAAATAAAACCTCAGCCCGAATAAACTCTGGGCAACTTTCCTGTTTTCCAGTATATCACGCAGGAGAGTGTAGATGCAACCGAGGTGAAAAGTTTGGCAAACTAACGCAGGTGTGGATAGATGTGCTAAAACTGCAGCTTTTTATGGTCTGAATTGATTCAACTGAGCCAAGTAATGTAACAAAACCCAGCCAGCATTCACTGTTTATGCTGATGCCAACACAGCGGGTTTTGTGTTTTTCAAATTCTATAAATAAACAAGTACATATGGAAAAATCTGCCAAAACAGTGCACTCTGGGACATGCTGTAATCATTATATAGTCATGTAATGTACCATAAATGTCATAGCATGAGGCCGTGATGGAGTGTGTTTGCTGTTGTGCTGGCTCTCTGTGTTTTTGAATTGAAAAAGCTCTCGACTGCTGCTTCATTGTCTCTTCCATCCATCTTTGTCTTATGACAAAATTACGCATAATCTCACATTCAATTTTTTCTCCTCTTACACCCCCCGTACTGCTGCTTTTTAAAACATCCATTACTGCGGAACACAAATCCCCTCAAACACACAGCTGCTTGCATAAACTTAAGCTCTTTCTCTGCTAGTGCACAGTATTTAAATGGAAAAACAACGAGAGAGAGAAATAAAGACAGCTGAAGAAAGACAGAGAAAAGCAGGGAGATGCAGAGGGAGGGAGGCCGAGACAGGCCGAGCACCACTGTAGGGAGAAAGTGCGCAGTCATGCTGTAGGAATGCTTGAGGGGGGGATTGCTGGCGTGACTGCCCCATTTTTCACAGCCATAATCAGAGCCAGCTGTCAGTGAGAGAGCCCATAAGATGAAGGGGGGAAGGGGAGAGGGGAGGATGGAGGAGAGGAGGGGGAGGGCGAGGGATAGGGAGGGAAGGGAAGGAAAGGAGTGGGAGTACTTTTGGTTAGAAGTTAGAAGGCAAGAGGAGAGGAGGAATAAGAAGGAGAAGCTGGTAGAGATTGAGTTAATTTATTTCCTCTCTGTGTGTCACCAAGTTTAAGAGTTGTGTAAGAGAAAATGTCTATTGAGAATCATGTGTAAAAAAAAAAAAGAAATCTGTGTTTGCGTAAAGATGCCCTCGTGCATGTGTGATAACAGTTAAAAAGGAGTGGATCAGACTGTAGCCTTGACTTGGCCCAGCTGCAGTCTGAGCCAGGTTAAGGGAGGATTGGGCAGGGGGGCTCCTAGACGCTTCATACAGTGTCTATATGGAGCCATACAGTATGTGTTTGGAGAATACAATCCCTTGGGTACATATATAAAGCAGGGGGTAAAGAACTAAGACTAAAGCCCAAAATAATATTATGCATTTTCAGATCATTATCACAGATCAGGAACAGATGCATCTTTGACAAAGACTCATCTTACAGTGCAGTGGTTGTGCTACCAGCCATGCCAGTGCTGTTACAGTCCCACAGCGCTGAATGTAAACTCCTGGTGTGTTTATGTTTAGTCTACAGTCGTGCGGTACATTCCACTATATGTGAGGCTCTGTTACGTTTTGTCCTGTGACATGCGTGTTCATCCTCTGTCCTGTGAAATGTCAGCGCCAATTGTGGGTCAAATTCCACAACTCATTATACCCTGATTTGATGAATCATGAATGATAAAGAGGTTAAATCCTGATGACAACAATGATGACACTTTCACTCATGAAACAGGAAAAAAAAAAAAAAAAAAATCTGAGGTGAATGATTGCACAGCCATTTCCTTAAGTACTGTAGGTTATGGTATTATGGTTTATATACTGAGGTGAGGTATTTTTATGACCTATCTCTTAGCCTGCACTCCCTTGCACAATAAAAGTGCCACATACTTCATTTAAGTTTGATGGAAAAATGCTTGGCTTGTTGATTTTAGGGTAATTCATGGCTTTTAAAGAGGTGACCTCCTCAAAGTTGGAGAACCAACTTTTCACATCAAAACCTCAAACTTCTGACACAGAATGCCCTTGAGAATTCCAAGAAAATAGTGTCACTGGATAATGGACTTTGCAGCCAATACACTGATCACCTTCTTTCCTATGTGGTTGAAAATAAATTACCTTGTCGGTTGCTCCACTTGGACTCTAAGGTTTTTTTTTTTGGAGAAGTTGTTTTCCTAAATGCAGGAGCCTCCTCACCTCTTTTGTTTTTTTGTTTTTTTAATATCTCCCCTTTATATTATTTTGATGAGCTGTCACTGAAGCACAATAGAGGAAGCACCCAAGAGCAGAAAACTTCAGAAGCATACTTAACGTCTTCGTCTTGGTGTCTGACAAGCTATTTTAGGCCTCTGACAGAACTCCCCTTTCTGCCCACTTCCTGTGCTCAAGTCTTGATGTAATGCGAGGATGTGAAAACGCGACAGGCTCAGAAATCGACAGGGGCTCGAGGGGCTTTTCAGCACTGTGTCCCAATTACATTCTAACTGTGTTCAGCATATTCTAATTTAGTTTTTAATTTATCTTCCCTTGAATAGTAACAATACAAGACATGCGCCCACCATGGCATGTTAACCTTTTCAAGGCCCTTTTCATGCCAGCTGATATTGTGTTTTAATGCTGCATGTTTCTACTGAACACATTTTCAGTTATATTAGCACAAACAAGGAGATACAGCAAACGTAGAGTCACACTAGTTTTGGTTCCATCACCTATTCGCTTCTGTTGAAGCCGAATTAATTAACAAATGTGTTTCCTGTTTCGGTGTGATGCACCTTTGTTTAACTTTGACTGTGGGGATGTGCAAAGTCGACCAATGGGAACACTGACATGTTGCCCATAGACTGTAAACTACAGTATCACTCACAAACACTGTTAAAAGTTTGTGATTGCTCAGTAAAGCAAGTGAAAAACACAAAATCTTTCAGGACAATTTCTTTGGAAAAGACTAATGTAAAAGTACCTTGCACCTGGAGCTAATAAGGGTTCTGGTGGCCTGGAACCTCACAAGGAATTTGCCCACGTTTCCTGGTTGGATTGTTCATTTGTGAAGTTTCCTGGTTGGAAACTTCCCAAATAATTTTCCAAAGATTTTATATGTAATTCTTGTCTTCTGAGACCTTTCCGGAGCGGTTTTGCTACCATTTGTAATTAATTATTTTGTAGCCACGAGTCTCCTCCATTTCCTTTGTGCATTGTATTGTGGAACAACAGCATTCATTAACAGTACACTCAAAAATAGCAACAAAAAAACCCCCCAACCAATTTGATATTCATTTGACTACTTGAAATAATTAATTAATTAATATTCAATTTATCACTTTTCTCACGTGGATGTATTACCTATAATCTGATTATAGTTGGAAGATTGAAGTAATGGGCGGCTATGGAGCTCTATAAGTCTCCACTTGTGTAAGATACTTGAGTATTTGCCAATATTCTCTGCCCAGGAGTTGTTTATCAGTCTGGGACCGAGTGGCCTGTAGCCTCTCTGAGTCGCAGCCAAGTCCAAAGTGGAACGGGTTCAAACTCTGGACTTTTGACTCTGACAGCGTGTCGACTCTGTCTTCATGTGGCCCGGCTGGTCCATTATCAGAACCAGAAGGGCATGCTGACCCTCGCCAACCCGAGTGGTGTCTACTATGAGTCATTACTCGCCCACAGAACAAAAGGTGAGACCATGTCTGGGTTGGATAAAAACCTTCTCAGATGATGAAGGGTCGTGTTGAATTAAAGGTTTCTTTGTTGACTTGTGATCTAAAACTTACAAAATGAATCTTTTTAGTGAAAATGGACCTGTGCTTTTAGACTCTTTAGACACCTGTTTTACCTCGTCACATTCTTCTCCGATATTTCCTCTCTCTTTCAGTCTTGCTTGTCTTTCAACACATAAAGACAAAGAACACACTCAGCCTGCACGCAACCTTTTGCCTTAACTTTTGATCTTCTTCCTCAGCAAAGCGAGATTAAGTCAGAGCTGAGAGTGTCCCGTCCTATCAATTGATTGAGGCTATGATTTTCCCCCGTCTTCACTGTGGAGCTTCTTGGGTACTTTCCAGAACACTTTCTCCTTTTTGGCAATCTGCAATCTGTAATCTTTGTTTACAAACAATATTGCACAATATGTCCTCTCTGGCCACTCCTGATGCACTTTTTGGCATCTGACTCTAAAGATCACTTTTTATGTCTGAATCAATGTAGTAAAATCTCCTTTATTATATATTAATTTAATTTGTGTCCTTGCATAATCACGTAATACAAGTTAAAACCGTAATAAAACATTATCAGGCTTAATATTAAGGTTAGTCACTCAGTGTTTTTTTCCAAATTAGCCTACAGTTTAACAGAGGTCACCACAAGACATTTTCTTATCTATATTGATCAGGTTATGACTATTGCTGGAGGTTAGATATGACTGCCAACCTGATTTATATTCTCTTATAGTTAAAGGCATTTGTTTGTAGTGTAATGGCCAAGAATCAACATTTAAGTACAGAAGTTTTATACAGATAAAAAATGACAATGAACCAGTTCACGTCTGGCAAGTGTCAGTCTTTTCTGTGAACATTACACATGCAGTGCTCACTATCAGCCTCGTGCCACTGCAGGAACTTATGTCACTTCCTTTCTTATCTTATTGATGTGGAAAGAGGAAGCCCCCTTACTTTCCCCAGACCTACTTGTCGCAGCGCCACTTAAAGTGTGGTAATGCAATTTCAGAGCAGAAATAACCTGAATCTTTCACTTGGCAACCACTGAGCAAATGACAAAAGAAAATGTATTACCAGACCCTAACTGTCACATAAAGCACATGCGTGTTAACTTAGTTAGTTTTTTGATGTGCTGTTGTGTTGCAGCGCCTGTGTGCAGACCTATCGAACAGGATGTCGGGGGTTGTTCTGCGTGTCTCCTCTTGCAGGCATCTGTACAACCCACCAGGCTTTTCTGTCTTGCACTGTATGAGTAAAAGTTGGGTAAAAGTGCTGAAGACTGTATGGAACATGCAGAGGAGGCGAGGAGCGCTCCACTCTTTGATGCCTCTGTGTACATATGAAGACATGAGGCATCTCGCCGCTCCGCTGTTTAACCCATTAATGCCTACACAAGAATAAGTTAGTAGCATAAAAGAAACAACAACAGCCTCCTACTGGAAAATCTATTGTTGCCTTTCATTTACACTTTTATGGGCTTCATTGTCATTTCCATGATGTCTACAAATCATTATTCGGACCAAAGATCTTGTTATTTAGGTTACAAAGTTATGCAAGATGTCATAATAAAGGCAGACGTATAAGTCAATGCCTCATAAACAACAAATAAGTAGAAAACAAACCAATCATTTTTCCTGCTAATTGACCCAGCAGGCCTGATTTTGGTGATCTTGGTTAAAACTTGGCTGAATTTTGTTGAAAAGTGAAGTTTGTTTTAGACACATAAGTCATAACTGGTTGTTAAGAGCATTTCAGTTACTATATTCAAATGTGAACTGCCAGACAAGAATGTCATTATTGGACCATTCTGCAAAATCGTGGATTATTTTCATTGACAATGTTTTAGGTTTTTATCTTCAATTCCAACATTTATAATATTCTAGCTTTCTACAATATTGTGGTTATGACAAATACAATTATACCTAAGGTAAGGTTAGCGTTAGGCAACTAAAATGCTTGCTTAAAAGGTAACTTAACACCAGACAGACAGTGTTTCACTGCTCTCTATAGTTGAAAAATTCAAGTTTATTTCACCTCCCAAGTGTTCTTTATTGTACCTGTAATCACACCCAAAAAAAATAGTCCTGGAGTACACTTGTACATCATTGCAGCAAGGTGAAAATTTTAACCTCTAGAGGTTAGCAAAATAGTATATGGAATAATATAATATATGGAATATAATATTCATGGTTATGTTTTCATGAGTGTATAATCACCTGAAACAAAAAAAAATGTTGTTTTCATTATCTTAGAATGAGCCTTTTATATCTAGAGAGGGAGCGGGTCCTCTTCTATAGAGTCCGCCATGTTTCCACAGTAACCCAAAATGGACAAACCAAACACTGGCTCTAGAGAGGGCCTTTTGTGTTGGAGGGTGAGACAAATGGTGTTCAGTTGGTTGCAATCTGCCAACACACCGCTAGATGCCACGAAATCCCACGCACTGGACCTTTAAGTTAATCTTTAAGGTTAGGTCACGGTTATGGTTGATTAATTAATGGCTGGTAAATGCTGGTCTGTGACTGGACCATGTCTACATCCCTACTTTCCATCTCGCTGCATATGGGGCATATTACTTCCTGCACTGATATTAAAATTTGGAATGATATGTAAATCATGAGGTGCAGAATCTTACAGTAGGAATTAAATGAAATGAAATTTTAAAAAAGTAGTCAGCAGTCCCTACTTAATTGCTGAATTCCAACCATTTTACCATTTCTACCACACCACTGCCTCCAACCCAAACCTTTATTCAGCGTCTGTCACTTGGCCCCCATGCTTGTCCAGGGAGGGCCAGGCTAAGTGGGTTTAAATAGTGCTGCGTAACTTCCTCTGGGAACCTGTTAATGGCATATACATTCAACCAAAGCAACTGCTGGATAGCAACACAAACAACGCAGCTAAAGATCACTTGACGTCAGTTTTGTGTTGGAAATGACTGTATTTGAAGTTGAATTGGAGAAAGTGTGAGTAGTGGGAACGTCTGGATCCTTTATTCTGCTTTTGGTATTTGTTTCTACTCACGCTGGTGGTAATGTACAGGCACACATCGAAGAGGGGGAGTGAAGGAGATTGTGTAACATGGTCTGAAAAAGTTTGGGTCTTACTAAAATGCAAATGCTATGAAAATAATGTCCCCAAATTATAGCAACAAGCCCAGATAATTTCCTGTAGTGGTCCTTAAACTCTGCTATTTCTGCTTGGCCCTGTTTATTTTTGGGGGGAGGCGGCCGGGAGGACTGGGACTGTGGACACATAATCCTCCCAGAAAAGTGATTTATTTATGAATTCCAGAGCAGAAACTCCCCTCCTGAGAGCCAGCCAGCCTGCCAGAAGTCATTGGCTGATGTTTACAGGACTGGATTGGCTAATTCCCATGGTGCAGTGTGCCTGCAGTGCTATCTTATTTATACAAGGCCTGATATAGGAGAACAGAGGGGTTTATTTTGGGATATTCCCCATAGATGGATCCAATTTCTCCAACTGGAGCAGTTTCCTCCATACGTGCTGCACTTCAGGTTCTAGCGGCGGGCTTGTGCGCCTGTGGACACAGCGGCACAGCTTGCAACTCGCTAAAGTTTTAAAAGGGTTGAATTGGCTCAGCAAAGGAAATCATGTCACAACATCTCGAGTTAGACTTGTGACAATAGAGTTCAGGGACTACACAGGAAGTTGGATATTAGTCTCATAAAAAGTGCATTGTTTCTCTTGTCAAAACAAAATCTTTACGAAGTTTGAATTAATCAATGCATCAAACAAAGAATCTAGTGTCAGCCGATAACTTGCAATCCTTTAAAAAGAAATATGATATAATTTTCATAGGTTGTTGACTCTTTTTTTTAAATGGTGGGTACTTAACACTGCCAGCATCCAAATGAAACAATACTTAATCTGGTGTGACTGGATTTTATGATGTTATTGCGGCGATACAAACCAACAGTATGGTAAATTAATTACAGTTAGTCAGAATGCTTGACTCTGGACAAAACTTGTAACTCATGTTTGCCTTGTCGAGATCGTTCCAGACAGTCTTAGCTATGCGAACCTTAGAGTGTCTGAATATTTATCTAATGCACTCAACAAATGCGAGATGAGTAATTTTTTTGAAGTGATGACACTGACTTAGAAGCACGGCTCTCACAGTCTATAAATGTTTTAATTATGAAGCACAAACACATGAAGCCGCAAGGTCATAACAGACCATATTTGTGATGATAAAGCAACATCTGCCTTTTATGAAACCTCTCGTCATTATCTGCAGGTCAGACTTGTGCTTACTGACGTATTGTGTCTGCGATGCCAGAAAAACACCTTCCTGTTTATTTCTTTTTCGGTCTCCATCTTGCCCTTTTCTCTTTCCCAGCTCCGGGCTGCTGCTCCTCTCTCACATCCGTCAGTGATTTAATGATTATATAAAAGAATGAGGGCATTATGGGAAGCAAGACACTGACACCCTGGCCTGGATGTCTTCCTTGCTGCTCAGGTGTGTTAGTCATCTCTATCGTTCTGGAAGCTTAAAGCTGCACAAGACTGCTGGTCTCCATGACCAATTTAGGGGAAGGAAAGTCCAAGAGGTCCCTCCCTGGTGCCATTATCTGCTGCATGGAGGTGGTCACTTACCGTACCTGAGAGCATCCTCATTACTCATGATGTGGCAGTAACTCAGGTTTTCTTGTTATCTGAACTCCTTAAGGAATCGCCTTTTGTGATAAGTCATGATGTCACAAAGGTGAGCTTTGTGAATGTCTAATGTTACCAAAAGACCGTGCGGCTCTGAATAGAGACTGGCGATTAAGAAGTTTGAATTTCTGGGGCAATAACTCATGAAACAACATGGCAAACTTCCTTATGCACTTCCTTTTGATGTTATTGTTGTATTTTTCCTCTCACAGTGAGTGCCATATCTAGTTTCAGGTGCACATGCAAGGGCACACGTGCACCTTCAGTGTAGGTTGACATGAAGAGATGAGTTATGTCTTTGTGTTGTTCTGCAGTCGTGTGCAAACCATAATAGTCAGTTGGAGGATCGCTTTGTTTCCCCTTGAAAAACATCTGTAATAGACAACAGGCTTTCTAATCAGCTTGAAGAGAGGAAGCCAATTGGAATTAAAACACGACTAGACTCCCACCAAGCTGTGACCACTGTCCCAGGGGCATGGCTGTAGGAAACCCAAATGCTGTGATTATTTCTTGTAATCATTTGTTAGCTGTGCTTGCAGTGCTGTGGGATTAGCATGCCTTGAGAACTCAGGAATTGAATATCGTCTTAATCAAGAACAAGGATGGAAACAACAGAAATCCACTGTAATGCCTGTTGGCTTCAGTTAGACACACCGTTTCAGCAGCGCAAGGAGAAAGAAGTCAGAGCCAACCTACATAGTTTGTTGACATGTCAAGCTTTACCGATGAGAGTTAAAACATTACATGTTGTGTACTTTTGTACTTTTGCCAAATGGATTTTGTAGCATCTGCATGCATGGCTGAAACATTGCTAACCTTCATATTGTGATTTCAAGTTTGCTATTCAGGGAAATACATTTATTCATTTTCTTGCTCATTGTTAGAAGCTGCTTAGCTTAGCGTAAAGACTGGAAACAGAGGGAAATAGCTAGCCTGGCTCTGTCCAACAAAATTGGTTCAATATCACTTCCAAGTCTTTATGTATGAAGCTGGAAGAAATAGATGGTTAGCTTAGCAAAAAGACAAACAGCTAGTATCTAAAGATCACCAATTCACTTGCTACATCTTGTTTGTTTTATTTTTACAAAGTTGAAGTGTAAAGAAAGACAACTTGATGATAGTTTGTTGTTTTCTTTTCACCTTCAGACAGAGCAGGGATAGCTGGTATCCAGTGCTTCCAGTTTTTATGCTAAGCTAAGCTAATCACGCTCTGGCTCTAGCTTCATATTCAACAGGTATGATAGTAGTTTTCATCATCTCAGCTAACTTTTAACATGAAAGCAAATAAGCATGTTTCCCAAAATGTTGAATTATTGCTTTAATTGATCGAACTGCCACTTTTCATCATGAAACTTCCTGTTTGCTCGATACAACACGAGTTGTTAGAATCATTTAATTACATTTGCTATGAATACCTCTGCAAACAAAGTTGTGTTTACATCAAAGTTGATTTTGAAAGTCTACGGACGAGTTGAAGTTAGGGTTACTCTATTCGAGCACATCTTGCATCTTGTACTGTACCTCATATGTTTTCAAAGGAAAACATGAGCCAATATCGCCCCCAATCCACACAGTTCATTACAAAGTTTCAAATTATTTATAGCGCCGTTTCAAATTTCAAGTTTTCTGTGTGCTATAAGAAACTCTGATCTTCGTAGGGAAGCCATGTTCTTCCTCTCCTTTTGACCAATGGAAATGGAAACCAGCTGAGGTGCTGGTAAACCAGTAAAAACAGACGCTCAACATGTGAGCACAGTGCTTAACCTCATCTTGTCTTTTTCACATGGAGATCATATTTAAAAGCCAGCACAAACTCCTTCCATTTTAGGACAGTGTTTGTCTTAAACATCTTCCTTTTCAAGAAACAGTTGATTCACTCATTGTATTTGCATGTTTAAGTGTTAAATATTGTTGTTAAAGTGTGTGGCAACAGCAAAGATCTGATGTCATGGGAGTCGATGTTGTGCAGTTGTCTTCTGTTTATCTAGTAATCACAGAGTTGACTGGATAAAGCTGCATGCCGCTCAGGCTGTTATGTCCAGTTGTGGTGTTGGTTTTGAAGTGGTACAGATGGAGGATGTTTGTGTTGTGTTTCGTGTTAAACCTCTATGTCTTCATAAGTGGGATTTTAAATGGCTCTGGTCTGTCTTTTCTCTCTCGCTCCCTTTATTTTTTCCACACCTCTTGTACAAAGTTTGAGACAAAATGCGAGATCAAGTGGTTCTTAGTTCCAACCTTTTAAAAAGATAAATTCAAAACATCAGGGCACACCCACGTACTTCTTGCAGCCATCAAGAATTGAGTATTGAGAAAGTTTCAAAAACCACTTCCCCATATTTTTTTTTTCTTTTGACTCAGATCAGCATAATGTCTTCTTCCTACACGTCTGCAGAGGTTGTTTTTTTGGTGCAATATTTTATTGAAAAATGAGCGCACTTTTCTTTTCTTTTCTTTTCTTGTGACTGGAACTCATCAAGTCATGGAAATTTTAGATTTTCATGAATGACCAATAAATCCCGTTTGAAAATCTTTTTTCTCTCTTTTTCTTTCTTTTAGCTTTTCTTTAGTTCTCTTTCGGGAAATGCAGCTGATGATTCATGATTTTTAAACACTGCTCTCTCTCTCTCACTCCCGGCATGAAAATATATGACACATACTTGTTCTTCTCCTCCTCCTTGGTTTCTGGTCTTACTTTGGTTGTGGAAAGTGGATTCATCAAGACAGGCAGACCCCGTGATCTTCTCTCGTCAAGCCCCTCTACTCTCTTGCTCACTAACCCCAAACTCCTGTCAATGGTTTCCAGCTGGCCGTGGCCGTGGCGTGTTCTCCTGGGAGAGGAGGAGAGGAGGAGTGCTCAGCTGGCTCCCGGCTCTGACTTGCGCACCGTCCAAGAGCATTGCTCAACTCCCCTCCCCCTTACTCCCTTCTACTCCCCTGACCCAACCCCTGCCCCCTCTTTATTTGTTTAATTTGTGGAAAAACCCATAAACATTTGTGTATGATTTGCAGAAAGCGGCTGACAGGGAGTGTGCGAGCGGGAGGGCTTGCGTATGTGTTTGTATTTGTAGTCCAAATTTCACATGCTGATTATGTCTTTTAATGATAAGGTGAGGTTATGAGGTAAAAAGGCACAAACACGAGCTGTTAGGGTAGCTCGCATGTAGCAGTGTGGTCCTCAACATGTGTTTGGTGACACATCACTGGTTACCACTGGGAATCTGCTGAGAGAGGGTGAACTTAAAGTGGGTTGAAGGGGGTAATGCGGGGGATTTGTACTTAAGAAGACTCATTTTATGTCTTTCATGTTATCTTGATGAGTGCAGCACTGGTGGTGAGGAACTTCTAAATATAGCAGAGAGTGGTTCAATAGCAGGGCACTGCTTGCGTCACATTGGGTAAATATTTCTCTTTTTGGCAACAGTTGTGTGCTCTAACCCTCGCTTTTTTCCTGAACATTCAGCAGAAAAATCGAAAAGAGTGTTGGCTCAATCTGAGCTTTGGTCATGGTGGCAGGTGGGCTGGCTTTAGGAATTGGTTATTTAAAGGGTAGAGTAGATAAAACCAGAGCACATATTGATTTAATATGAAACAGGGTAAAGGACGAACCAAACACAAACCAAAAGAGGACAGAACACACACATAAAAGTGAGGATACACACACCACGCACACACCATTCTGTCTGTCTGCTAGTTTTAGTAGGATGCTGTGTTTACCTTGTAGGAGTGACGGTGATGACAGTCTGTTGTCATCAAGGTCAGAGGTCACATGGGGAGGGGGAGTGAGTCTGCATGCTGCTGATGGAAGGACGTGGTGCTTTGTCACTCCTCATGTCTAGTCGAAGACTGAGTGTGTTTGGCTTGGCTTAAGGTGTGTGTGTGTGTGTGTGTGTGTGTGTGTGTGTGTGTGTGTGTGTGTGTGTGTGTGTGTGTGTGTG
>JBBPCS010000374.1:618521-638755 GCA_037974645.1 Hollardia meadi | reverse complement strand
GTGTGTGTGTGTGTGTGTGTGTGTGTGTGTGTGTGTGTGTGTGTGTGTGCGTGTGTGTGTGTGTGTGTGTGTGTGTGATGACTGTACAGGTTGACATTGTGCACACCCGCAGATATGCAACATCAGCATGAATACATCCATGCTTGGTCACAGTCACTTTAATTTTATTATTTTATCACATGATTTTTTACAAGTTTCTGCATAATTCTCAGATTGAACCACCATACTGTATCTTAATGAAAGCACAAATATAACTCTCATGTTTATAACTTATTATATGCAAACCATACTGTAAAAAATGTTTAAAAATAATAAGCACTAAAAAAAATATTGACTGTGTCAGAAAACTCTTTTCTCCTCTTTTTCTAAGAAATCAGAAAGTTTTTTGTTCAGGTTAAGTTGTTGTTAAAGATGTTTTACTTTTCCATTTTATTTTTACAATTTTTGCCATCAACTCAACTTCAACACATTTCTTACTTTGCTGAGCACACATGCTTTAGATTCGCACCAGCAGTAAAAATCAGAGCATTGCATTCACACAGTAGTGTGACGTTGTGAAACTGCTGCTTAGTCAGTTGTCCGGAGACCTGTTTTGGCCCATGTGAACCCATGTAAAACCACAGGGTAAACATTATCAACCAGGGCGACTTAGTCAGAGCACTTGTGCTTTACGAGTGTGTGTGGTGCAGAAGAACACTGTGTTATCTGCGTCATCTCAAAGTTAAATGAAGGCGCGGCTTTGCAGGGCGCCATCGGTGAAGTCTGTTTTGTGGCGAGTTATTAAGTCAGTAATTAATGTATCAAACTTTGATGGCTTAGTAAGAATCTGTCTCAATGCCAGAACCCATTTTAAGGCATTTCAGATTTTAAATGTTTGGAGACAGTATAAGTACAACTTTATTGACATTGATCTTTTGGATCGCCAAGCTAAAGCCTTGTGCGCACAGTGTAAAGCTGCATTATCTTTATCGTATGCCACAATAATGTGGGGGGAAAAAAATCATTTTTTCAAATCAGTATTTCTCTATAAAATGATGATGAAATGAGGTAACAATCGAAGTTAAACATCAGAAAAAAAGACCTTTGGGTATCAAAAACGGATGATCTGCTTCATCAGCGCTGTGCGTGTGTGGTTTTATCAGATTTGAAGAACATCAGCAAACAGCCCCACAACTGTCATCACACGTTGCTCAACTCCCGGTTGGTACGCATGAAATGCATGACGACGCTTTATCCAACTGAGTCCTGCCAACTTAAAACCAATGAGAAGAGCACACAAAAAAAATGCGAATACAGGAATCTGTTGTGTGAAATAATCAAACGTAAGTTCATAATCCGTCACTTACAATTAGAAACTGACTGAAAATGTTTTCAGGTCCTATGGCTAAAGTCACAATGCATTTCTTTTTGCCAAACAGTGACAACAAATGGCAAGTAAAGGATATATGGCACGTTAAATTTCCCAAGATTTATTTCCTTGAAGTTGCTTTAAAGACGAGGCAACCTGACTAAAAGTGACTGTAATTGTGGTTTACATTGTGTTTACCTCTTGGTTTACTTTCTATGATGAAACCAGTGAAATGATGACTTGTTATTGCATACAGTAGTCTAGCTTTAAAACAAACCTTCTCAAGACACGTAAGCTCAACTTTTGTAGCAGCGAGATTGATCTTCAGAGAGATTAGCAGATACTTCAAAGGAGGAGAATGTAATACTCCTCGCACGCAGCAGCATGGGAAATGGATCAAAAGGCATGTGGATGGATATAATCAAATAATGGAGGAGCAACACTGCAGCCTCCATGGCGCTGCTTACTTATTTTGGATTTCTTAAGTTAATTATATTTTCTTGGGCTCTTCAGGTCACTCTGTTGTTTACATTATACCTGCTGGTGTCTGGACATGATCAGTCATGGTCGAGGTATCTCATTTTCCTCCTCCCATTCGAGGACGCTGGCTGCCATTCAGCGTACAAAATCCCCAGACTTGAGGAATTCACTTAAACCAATCCATCAGTAAAGATTAAAAGAACAGTTTGACATTTTTGGGAAATTTAATTTATTCGCTCTCTTGCCAAGAGCTTGATGGTAACATTTACACCACCGTGTCTGTATGGTAAAGATGTAATTGGGAACAGCAGCCAGTTAGCTTAGCTTAGCATAAAAACTGGAAACAAGAGGAGAGGGATAACTTGGGTCTGTCCAAAGGTAACAAAAGTAGCTTACCAGCGCCATTAAAGTTCACTAATTATCATTATTATATTAGTAATTTATCTAATCAATATAAACTGGTGTCTACTGTAAGCTGTAGTTTTATTTTAGGATTAAATTTCTTTGAGACAAAATTGTGTTTTCAAATTAGTGTGTGTGCATTACTCAACAATCGAAGTCTCCTACTATAATAAATAATCTCCTCACAAACTTTATTGCCACATCTTTATCTTTTATTTGGGGCCAATATAAACTACATGTAGACAAAAGGTAAATGAGGTGTGACTATAAATGACACCATCCTTTAAAGTCCAGCTGAGATACATCTTTGTGAACAGATTGTCTCTGTTTGACAGGAGTTCTGTGTCGGACGTCAGACAGGTGTCCAACCGGTTGCTCGGGCCGGGTTAACCCCGAGCCCCGGGCCTGGCTCTGGTGCCGTAACGCTGGAGGTCAGAGGTTAATGGAGCAGAGTGGCGCCGGCCAGTCATCCCCCAGGATCCTGGGTGGATTTGGTAAACAGTGAAGCTGTCACTGCAGATTAATACTGAGAGGAGGTAGAACAGGGCCGAGCACACAGGGGGCTAATGGCTCCCAACTCAGCCATGAAAGTGCCTGTCTTCCCCATTCTCCTCTCTCCCTCATCCCCATAGATAAGCCCCGCAGGCTTAGAGAGGGAGGGGAGGACGGGGGAAGAGGCAAGCAAAAGGTAGAAAAACTAAAAGAGGAACTAACAAGAGGGCAATAATCACAAGTGCACTTGAGCACTTGAAACACTGAAAAGTAAATAGAAAAGAGGGTAACATCTAAAAACTATGGGACCTTTTAAGGCACTGAGACGTTTTTTGTTTCTTCCTTTTGTGTGGATGCAGAACTCTGCCCAGAGGTCATTCACTGGTTACAGCTGTGAGAGCACAACTCCAACCGCCAGCTCTCCTCTGTAGGGGATCTTTATGAAGCGTATGCAAGCCTTGACGCTATGGTTTATCTGCCCGTTGCATCTTAGATATACGAAGGCAGCTTGTGTCAAGGCAGGATATTGTATGTCACGTCGCTGCAGCACGCTCGACTGTGGCTACACTCCTGCCACAACTCATGCAACAGAGAGAGCGAGGGAAAGACAAAGATATGAACCCCTGTATGGTTCTTATCTAAAAGGAGAGTCTTTAATTACATCATGTACTCATAATGCCTGTAGGTTTTTCCATTTATGTGAGTGATTTTTGGCAGTTTGATCCCTTTCACTTTTTTTTTTTTTTACTTTATTGACAATTTCAAACTCCATGTTATGATCAAAATTCTGCTGCGTTTTTGCGAGTTTTGTAAGGCCTGTTGTGGGAGCTTCTCCTTTACGTCTTCAGTGTCATTCTGTTGCCCTTTGCCACCGACTGAATGGACCTCCTCTCTGACACTTGCCTTGCTGCTATCTTTAGATCAACCAAAGAAACCTGAGCCTCTATTTGTCTTCTTCTTTTTTACTTCCTTGCTATCTTGATCTTATCTGTAAAATATCAGGAAAAATAATACTTAATACACAGGTTACTCTGTACATATGTAGCCTATTTAAACTTTTAGGGGTAAATTGAACCATTGACTCAACTTACCGAAATATCACTGGCACATTTTACCCCACAACCTCCATTTTGACAAAATGGTTTCACACAGTGGCTCAGATCCACAGTCATGTCCAAAACATATCTTTTTTTAATCAAAGTACAAGTACAACATGAAGAATTCACTTGGCATGACAAAAAATAATTTTTATATTTGTATTTATTTACTGGCAAATGAAGAAGTATGGATGTTGGATCCAGGAAATGTGATACACCTTTACCTATACCGACTGTAAGTCACTACATTATAATCATCACAAGCACACAAGAAGACCGGGGGTCCTGCCTCCATGCCTTTAAAGGTTTACACTACTAAAATGCTCGGTTCGGATCAGGGAAAGCCAGATTAAATAATTTTTAAATTACAAATTGATGTAGCTACACATAGAACTACACAGAGCAAATATTAGACTTACAGTACATTTATCATTCGTCATACCATGTTTGCAATAACAAGTCAACAAATCAGTTAATGCAGACAAGTGCTTTTAGTTTCCTAAACATAACCATAAAAATGTTGCCAGGAGCAGATATTTCTGGGAAAACACTTTAATTTGCAGGTATGTTAAATATAATAACTGCCTTGTTGTTTCCTACAAAATGTTTCTGCTACTGCATATTATTTGCAAATAACCACCATCGTTAGAAGACGGGGTTGGCCCTGATTGTGGAAATCCTCTGGTAACAGTCGTCACATTCATGCATAAATATCTTCCAACAAGTTCATCGTAGGGCATTTTTGCACCTTTTTAGATTTTTTCTTTGATGTGCACTTTTTTACCTGAATCTCTGTTAAGTTGTGATCCAAGTGTGTGCACGTGTGTGTGTGTACCTGTAACTGTCTAACTGTGTGTGGCCAATCTGAAATAACTGTACTTTACTGTACACAGTCCCTCTCATTCCTCCAATTACCCCCGATGCCCCCTCCCAGCTACGTTGTCAGTTGGCCTACGGGGTGTGTGGGGGGAGGGGGGGCAGAGCAGCGGAGGAGGGGGGGGTTTGTCTGAGCATATTTTCTGCAGTCTCCCATTGTACAGTCCTCACAATGGGACCAAGCCTTTGATCTTTGAGGGGTGCACCTCTCCTCTCTGTCTCTCCATCTCCATCCCTCTTCCTCCTCCCCCTCCTCCTCTTCTCTCCTCTTCTCTCTTCTACCTTCTTTCACTTTTTTCTTCCAGTATTAGCCTTGACCCTCCACGTACCGCCAAGAGGGCCGAGAGGAGAAAAAGGAAATGAAACACTGATTGAAATGAATGAAAATGTAATGAAGTGAAGGGAGGACTGGAGGACGGAATACAAAGTGAGGAGGGGAAACAAAAATCAGTTGTTATATTCCTCTTGTCCTTCCTTATTAAAAGGCCCGGGGGACGTCCTGAGATGGTCCTTTGACAGATTGTTTGTGGTATATTGTTCAGCCCCCTCATTTCTCTGCTGACAGAGAGCAGGTGCTGCCAGGGTGAGACTTGATCCGGGGATATGGGGGCTCAGTAATGGGAGGGTTTGATTTGCTATAAGGGCTGAGGGATGGGAATTTGATGGGGGTTGGGGAGGGAGGGGGGCAAGCAGGACAGTAAGAGCCCTGCACATCCCCTGATGGAGTCTGTCAGGTCAATATTTTCTATACATTGTGACCGCACATCTAATTCTGCTGCACCAATTCAACCATGCTCCCCTATTGGCTTCAGCTACCACAGTGCCCCATCATGTCCTCTGTGCTTGGCTTTGGAAAACAGAGCGCTTAACCCCCCCCCCCCCCCCCCTCTCTCTCTCTCCCTAACCCTCCTACCAATAGCCCAATGCTCCAGTGAGCGTCTATAGATTCCTGGATCCACACAACGTTGCATTGTCTCCCTTCCCTGGCCTTCTGCCAAGAACCGAGCCAGCTTTGAAAAAGTTGTACTTCACCAGAGCCTAATCTTTTCTTTGCTCAGCGTCTTTTCTTTCTCCCCTCCCTCCCCGTTCTTTCTTTTCTTCTCTCTGCTTGCTATTTTCTTTATGCCAGAGAGCCTGCGAGTATTTGCGAATGCGCTGGCATCGAGGGTTATTGTGTGCGGGGCTGGATGGAGTGCAAAAGGCGGAGTTGCGGGGTGGTGCTGAGGCTGCCGAATAAACAAGGATATGCATAATGTATAATAATATCTGAGATATATACTCAGTAATTTATAGTAAAGCAAATTAAAAGTTGGTTTAGCCAAATTACTATAAACTTTACTTTGTCAGTTACCTGTCGTGGTATCTTGTCATGCAGGTAGTTTTGCTTTTATTTCCCCAGGTTTTGAGACATCCATCTCTAATGGTGTTCACACCAAACATGAAGCGAATTTTCGCCTTGTGTGGCAGATATCTCAAAACTTGGCCAAACATATCGGCATGCTGTTAAATACCACAAACGGTAGTTTGTTTTTCTAATTTTCTAATTAACTGCCACTTTAGATATTCTTTTCCTCTTACTTATAGTGACTCACTGTCTCAATTACTCATTAACTTGCTCCACTTCTTTTTCTTCTCTCTCTAGGACACGATAAGACCTGTATTTCCTGGGGGCGGCTCAGAAGAGTCGACCTAACTTCTCTAGCCTATTCCTGCACTCCCCCACCCTGAAGTTGACCCCCCTCCAAACAACTCACAGTGTTGCCTGTCCCAGCAGCACCCACACCCTTGGGGGCAGCGTGAGGAGGGGGTGTGGAGCATCCGATCCCGACAGCACTCAACATCCCAGACGTAAACACGGGTGACAAATGGGCCCTGATATCAGCTATCAGGTGTCTGCGTGGAAGATTTATAAGGTAACAAGACAATGGGAGGCAGACACAAAAAGCTCCTATCTACCATCAACACTCAGAGGGCCGGTTCCACACTGCACTTTGGTTTTAGCAGCCATGGAGAAAATTATTTCCCCTTTAATCCTCTCAGTTTTCTTATCCATGCGTTACAGATTAGGTGCTCTCACACAGCTGAATCATATGTTAGTGGCTCAGCAGGAGGACATATTTTGGTGTACAAGAGGAATTGGAAGTCTCCACTTCTGGAAAGGGAAGTCTGGGGTCAGGTAGAGCTTGGACGGGGAAGGAGGAGGCAGTTGTCCATGTCATCCTGTTTCACAATCAGCAGCTGGCCGATGGTCTTGGCTGGAAACCCTCTCACGTCTTTTTTTTTCTTTCTTTTTTCTTTTGGTATTAAACAGGCTCTGAGGAGATTTGCAAGATTTCAAAACACACATCTTGTTTTTGTCGGTGGATGTTTGTTTCATCTTCGATAATAATACACAGTATATGATCAGTTTGTGTTCATGTAAGAGGAGGCGTGTGCAGGAAGAAAAGATAAAGATAAAGCAGCAGATCATCAATCAAGCAGCGTAAAAAAAAAAGAAGTTAATTTACCACTCCCAGTTTGGAAGCTATAAAGTGCTGTGATATGCTGACAGTGTATACAGAGCTGAAATGATAAAATATAGCTGTTATCTACATGCATCTGGTTCACAGTCGCTCCCTTTTGGTGTGGAGTTTTAGCACAAGGCCTTTCATATTGTAGCTCTAACCAAGCCTTCGAGACTAGACTGATACAAATGATACATAGCAATATTCAGCATTTTGACTCTTACGATACTTTTTGTAAACCTGCAACAACAGATTGTTTTGGCCACTTGAACACAACATACAGTTGCTTATTCACACATCCAAAAGTTACTAAGCAACATTATCATTTATTTGGAGTTATGTTTGTTGAATAAAAGTCCAATATTCACTCTTTTTTGGTCTCCTGAGGGAAATATTTAGCTGCTAATACTGCACTATGTTCACTGGCTAGTTGCTAACTGTGAGCAGGTAGTGTACAGCGGGAGTGGGTTTTTCAGCTTTTCACTGAAAACAGCTGCCTGCTGCAGCCAAGAACGACACTGTGAAAGCTGTGATAGTGAGCCAGAACTGAAAATTTGTGGGCCTGACAGCTAAACAATGAGCTGATACTGACTTTAAAGCTCCGGAGAGCCAAGGGGAGCTGTAGTTTTGGGTGGTAATTCTCTGTATGTTCATACTGTCATGTTTTCATACTTTCAATATCTATTATAGCCATTTAAAAGTCAAATGACTCATCTTTTTTGTAGTCTTATGATGATGATCTACTGATACACTCAGAAGCATCCTCTCATTCATCTCTGAGGGATCAAGGTGATGACAGATGCCAGACGAAAGGAGAGATGTGGGTGTGTGTTGGGGAGGAAGAGGACACTGGCGCAGCATACCAAGAGATCCACACGGATTCTTGAAAATGCTGTTCCTGACACGTGAAAATCCTGCTTGCAGTGCTCAGGCCACACACTCTCCCTCCCTGCTCACTCGATACAATCAACCACCACCTCCTCCTACGCCGTGCGCCCATGGCCACCCTCAGAGCACCTGAAACTGGAGACGCAGTCAGCAAGAGTGAACCTCCACTCCCTTGCCTTTGTCTCCTCACAATGTGGAGCGAGTACAGTGAGTGAACGGTGAACACATTTCGTCACACAGCTCCTCCGGGAAAGGCTTTGTGTTTGTGTGTTTGGGTGGCTTAGTGGGTGCTTCGGGTTTTTACCAGCATTTAACCTCTTTTTGTTTTTCTCTTTTCATAACCCACACTGACCGTGACCCATTTGCCTCATATTAAAATGTAAAGGGTGAGTTCACCCACTCACTCTCATCACCAGTTTTGTGTGACACACACAAAAAATCTGCATCTTATCAAATAACGCTTGTATGACGAACTCTACAGTTCCCCTCAGGTTCATGCAGTGTTTTAAGCCCCTTTTAGCTTATTGTTTTAGTTTTACAGGCCGCAACTCTCATTGTGGCTTTGTTATTTTCAGCATAAACCACCACCAAATAGCAGGCAGACAAATTAATGACTAGCTGATGAACATAATGGAGCATAATGGATCCCGATGTGTAAATATTCAACTGTTTGCTAACACGTTCACGCCATCATCTTTATAAGGAGATAAAATGTAATAAAAATTAACTTTTTTAATAATGTTCTACAAAACTGTGACAACATCTTAAAGTAAGACAAAGAAAATTGCTGCACTACAATTCAAAAAGAAACTACAAATAAGGTTGTATCTTAGAAAAGTTTGTTTTTTGCAATACCCATGAACTGAACCTCCAGTTTTTAACTGAGGCAAGTTATTTTAAGTTACAGAATATTTAGCATATTATAATCCAATAATTAGTTCAATAACTGAACCTGCTTATTTTATGTTATTTATTACATAGGGTCATCATCAGCCTATGTAACAACTTTTTTCCACTGCGGTCCAAACATGGCGTCACACCAAATTCTTCAGTCCCCTCAGTGGGCGGAGTTTTCCCAGAGGGTTGCCATCTCCGGGCTCTGATTGGCTGATAGAGCTGGCTGAGTTGAGTGACGGGCTGTCAGAGGGGATCCATCGGGGGACAATGGGCCCACTCAGAGGCTCAGAGGTCAGCCTGCTAACAACGGCTCCACCAGTGAAGTTTGTTTTCAAGTGATGTGCCACTCTTTCATGTGTGCCTCTCATTATCGGAGCTTGTGTCCCCCACTGCCCCAAACGAGGCTGTCTGTGAGTGTGTGTGTGTTCATGTGTGTGTGTATTTTACTAAAAATCTCTTTATATCGTTCAGTGACCCTGTTTTGCCAGAACTGGAGCGCGTACAATTGGGAATCCGACTCAGGTTGACCTGAGCTGATCGAGGCTCAGTTGTTTTGTTTGGCATCAAAGAGGGGCAGGAGAAATGGCAAAAAGAATGAATGTCCTTGTATGTTTTGTCTGGACAGCCTCGATCACTTTCTGTAGTTTTACTCCAGCTTTCCCAAGCCTTTAATAGCTGCAGCTAGCATCTTTTCAGGGTTTTTTTCCAGCAGTCTGTGCTCCAAACTTTTACATAATCAGTGCTGCAAAATGACGTACATCTTGGAAAACGCTGTGTGCAGATATGGAATTGTTCCTGGAATGTGACAACCCTTGGGCTGATGTCAACAGGGTCAGATTTTGAGGAGCTGCTTGAGAGCAGTAAAGTGAGTAGAAACAGTGGATGTCCTGTGGAGGAACAGACAAGCAGAGATCAATAGCTTGGAGATAGAGGACTGTTATTTTGAGCAGAAGCCAGATAGACACAAGCCTTTTGTTAAAGATGAGAGAGCGACTGAGGCTGTGTGAAGTAATGGATTTTGCATGAGATAGTAGTGTGTGTGCGTGTGTGTGTGTGTGTGTGCGTGTGTGTGTGTGTGCGCGCGTGTGTGCAAGAATGCATGCGTGCAAACACTGTGTGAATGAGGATGTGTGCATGCATTTCCGTGCTTGTGCGTGGGTTCAGTTGCAAGTGTATGTGTCCATTTTGTGTTGATGAGACGTGGCCTTTTCTCTGGAGAAGAAAGCAGCTCACTGTCCTCATGCTGTCCTGGGTCTTAAGTCTAGCCTGGAGACCGGGCCTGCATTGCTGGAGCACTGAAGCCCGGCCTTGTTCCCAGCTGTTTGTTCAGCTGGCCCACCAACGGGGACACCCGGGACGCAACCCCCCCCCCCCCCTACTCAGACCCAGCCGGACACCTCCACTGCCGCACCCACCCAGGTCACAAACCTCCTGACCCCCTCACCCGCGGGTTATTTGCTCCGAGGCCATCGTTTAAGAAGGGTGTTTTGTTCAGCCCTCATTTGGTTCGCAGTCTCCGCTCAGGCTCTTGTCATCAGTGCCATTGATCTGCCTCAAATGAGCTGATTAGGGGGCCTGCAGTTTGTCCTGTTGAGTGGGCCGGCCTAAGCTGGGCTGAGCTCGGCAGGATGAGGAGGGGGTCATGAGGATGAGGGACATGGGGTCAGAGTGCACAGAGAGCAAACACAGTTGGGCATTCACGCTTAAAGATGCAACATGAAATTTGCGGTTGTTTGAAGGGGATTGGATCAAGCCTGTTTGGCTGTGTTTGTTATGTCAGTTCTAACCCCTGTGGCTTTGGTGATGCTGCAGTGCTCAGATCAGCGTTACCTCAGACTGCATTCTCTTTGATTTTTCACTCACGGACCTGATAGACCCCTTTCACTTTGACTTCTTGCTTTGTCCAGCTTATGTGTGGGCCATTTTCCTTTTATAGCCGTAAAGGTTACATAAGGGTTGAATTGATTTAATTGTCACAGAACTGAAAGATATTTCCTTTTGGATTTATCCAACATCAGCCAGTTGATATATACTGTTGATTTCAGGTGTAAGGTGTCGCTTAATTCGTGATCATTGCCCATGTGACAACAACAACCTCAACCAACATTTTATACTGTAACCTTGCACGAATGCACGAAAAAAGTACAAAAAGAGCAAAACGTAGGATGCTTTTTTAAAACGAAGTGTCAGTAAGAGGTTATATTGGATATTGTTCATATGGACATTATTTATTAGGCAAATTAGCCACAGCATGAAATCCAGGCTGCCGCACCACCAAACATTACACAATTGCAGTAGCTGTTGCGATGACTCCACCATGAAGCACAATTCTATCAGCTGCAGGGAACTCTTCTCTTTTGCTTCACAGCAAAATAGAGATTCAGCATTCTCTTAAACCGGTTTGAAAAAGCCCTTAAAGAGAGGACAGAGCCATAGAATCTCAGGGGTTCTCGCTCTTTATACCTACAGCACCGCATTTGTGCACGCATGCGTGTGCAGGAGCGTGTACATTCATGCATTAATGTGTGTTAGCGTTTGCCTGTATTTATCAGTCTTGAGGCCTTATAATTACAGTCTTAGTGTAATCTAACACTCCCACCACTCACTGTGTAAACTGAGAATCCTCCCTCTTCTAGGGCAGGGATTAAGGACGAGGCCCTGCTGAATGAGCAGCACATTACTCTGAGACACCCTTAACACTTGTCAGGGAGGCATCAATGATATTACAGGATGGAGGTTTGTCTAAGACCCAGAGATAAGGAGACAGGGCACTTAATGACAGAAGAAGAGGGGTTACCAACAATTACTCACACAATTTGTTGTGGAAGCGTAAACAGTGGAGCAGTGATTTGAAATAATGAACAGTACTGTGTATCAGTGTAATGTGGACACATTGTGCACATGCGTGGTTTCAGACTCTTCATACATCTGAGCTAAAATGGGCCTGGGGGAGCTACAATAAGGCCTTTGTTTTCTTGCTTGTTTACTGCGAGCTGATATTTTCCACAATTTGAGCTGTTTTATGGTGTGAAAATGTTTCTTCCAGTGGGATAGTGAAACTGCAAATGTGTGAGAATGATGTCAGAGCAAATGAAGCTGTCCTCTCCTGCCTTTTTCTCCTTTTTTTTTTTTTTTTAAAGCTAGACCTCTGTGCTATGCTGTGTCACAGGTCAAAGGTTACAGGGTTAGGCTGGACACTGTGTCCTCACATCCGTCTTCATTAGAGGTCTGGAAGTACTCAGTAACCAGACCTCCTCCTCCTCCTCCTCTTTTCTTTCCAAAACTGTCTGTCCATTTCTGATAAACAGCTACATCAGAAGACAGGACTTGCCTCAGTGTCAACACAGAGCTGCCTGACATGATCCACCAGTGAGACTCTGCATAAAACAACACTGACCTGCTCTCAAGATGCTATCTCTCTGGTGAAAAAAGATGTAACTCGTGAAATGAGTTGTTCAGAATTTCATCATAAATTAGTCCATGTTTGCCTTGCTTACTTTACTGGAGATAAATGGTGATGAAAGCCTTTTTTAAGCCCTGGAATCAATGCAGCCAAGTGTCCATCAGCAGACAGCTATCCAGCTAAACCCCACCTGCTCACTCATTACATATTTTGTGCATAAAAGAGTGAGTTAAATACCAATTTTACCAATATAGGTTTTTAAAAAGTTGGCAAATTATTACCGACAATGAAAATGGGGTCTTAAAGTTTTACACATAACAAACAAACAAATAACAGCTGACCTTATTCCTGTCTGTGTGCAGCTCAACAACTTTCACTAATATTCTGTAAATAAATACTCAACGCATTCTCATCCCAGCTCGTCACATGCCGACGTTTTGTCATGCGTCATGTCCATGTCCATGTGTCATGCGACCAGATTGTGCGTCTTGACCAGACGCACAATCTGGTCTACATTACTTTGGTTAAGTTTAGGCACAAAACCTACCTGGTTAAGTTCAGGAAATGACTGGTGACACTTTGCTTCAAATGGGACACAAACTCCGCAGTCCTGGGTGAAAGTCGTGTGTGTGACCCTCCACTCAACCCCGACCTCCAATTTCTCCCGATTTCTCCCGATCAAGTTGTCTGATACTGACATGGACGGCTTTACATTGCTGGTACATTAAACCCTTGTGTGTCTCTGCCTGACGCCAAAGGGAACCTTGTGCGTTTGGATAGGATGCAGCAATATCTTCTTTTTCCCCCATTATGCTTGCAGTGTTGAGATGAAGGAATGGTCATTCCACATATTCAAGTACACATTTCGCAGAGGGGTCAAAAGAAAATAATTGCAAGAACTCTTAAAGAACTCTTCAACAAACAAATGTGACTGGGTGAAGATCTGCTGCCTCGACTGCTAACAGCTGCTATATCACATCCAAGGGTGGGAACTTGGCAAGAACAAGCAAACTGCGTATTTCTGTTTTGTACTAAGAAGTATGGGAAGTTATCGTCTTCACTTCCTGGAATTATTTCTACTAACTGTCCATAAAGTCCATACTGAACTAGGAAAAAGAGCATTTAAGCATGCTGCTCCCTCTTTTCCAAGAATCAGCAACAGAACTACCTGAATCTTCTGTAACTTCGTCTCAGTGGACACATTTAAAATGAGTCTAAATTACTCAGAAGTAAAGACATCTGGCTGTAGATGTTGATGGACGTTCTGAACAGTCATTTTTAATCTCAGTACGACCTCTCTCCTGGTTAAATTAAAGGAACAGTTCACCAAAAAAGAAAATTCAGTCTTTATCTACTCACCCCCATGCCGGTGTAAATTCAGGTGAAGTTTTTTAGTTCACAAATATTTATGGTGCTTCTCAGCAAAGCAACATTGCAGCATAGTCCTAAAAAACTGAAGAAGCTGGGGACTTAAAGTTTTTAAACAGAACAGGAAAAAAAACATAAAATGGCTCCATATGGCTCAACCGGCGTAATCTAAATCTCCAGAAGCCCCAAGATCCCAAATTGATTTGAAAACGTCTTATTTGCAACCTTTTATAAGCAAAATACACTTCAGACTTACTAAGACAGATTTCACCTTAAAAAAGGATGTAAATAACGTCTCTTTAAAACAATTTGGTATCTCTGTGCTTCCAGAGGCTTGAATTGCACTGGGTGAATGTGGAGGTCAGGACCCCGACAAGAATATTATTTGGGTAAGAAATTAGAATATCAAAATTCTGCTCCACAGAATTGTAATAATTGTGACCACTCTCCAATCTTTTCTTTTTTGTGTGAAATACTGGATAATTTTACCTCTTTGAATCGAAATCAGTTGAACTGCTCACATGCCATACAAGGGGTGTCAAAAGAGACTTTGCTTTATATTAAAGGGTCATAAACAAAACAAACAAAGCACTTTGTCACATTGTGTAACTGCAGTTTGTTGCATTTCTAATGACATTAGACAGTAAACTATCATATTTACAGATCATTGTTGTATGAGAAACACATGTGGGATGTGTTTGTCATTATAAACATAAAATACACCACTTACTGACAGTTTCACATCAGTACGCTCGTAGATCAAAATAGAAAAATCTGAAGGTTCTTATAGTAAGTTTAATGAATAGTTTGGCATTTTGGGAAATAGACGTTTTTGTGTTCTTGCTGAGAGTAGACCACCCATAAAACCATAATTTTTAACTTTCTGCTGGCTATAGCTTCATATTTAACAAGCAAATATGAAAGTGGTATCAATCTTCTCATCTAACTCTTGGCAGGAACAAAAGAAATATATCAAACTATTCCTTTAGGCTATAAGCTTTGTTCCATGAGTTAACTAAAACACTGGTTATTTCACTATGAAAAGCCATCACAAATCGCTGCAAGCAGTTGTTCCGCTACTACTTTCCAATCCTGATCGTTACATAGCTCAAAACAGCTGCCGTGCAAGATCACTTGCAGAACTTTATTCTCTCATCCTTTTTCGAGTGACTCACTGAAACATGATTACTCTTGTCATGTGGCTCCCACCATCGCGAACATCCTTGGTTTCACTCTGAAGTTTCGGGAAACCAAGGCCCACAGTGGTGCATCAAACTAGACTCAACTAGATTCAGTCCACTAAACCAGACACAACACACGTGAGGGGACTGTCCCTCTTCCTCCCAGAAGTCGTTATCAGAACAATGACATCACTGTCGCGTTGTCTGTCTGTGACATTACCAAATACGCAATGAGGACTGGATAAAAAAAAAAAAGTAGAGAAGTGATGAAGAGAATGAGAGCACAAGACAGAGATGGAAAGAGGGATGCATTGACAGAGACAGCAGCAGTTTCAGAGAGAGAGAGGGGGAATAAGAGAGAGAAAGCCTTGAGCTGTGGCTTGGCTGAACTCACCGTGAACCTCTGCAGATTTATTTTCTCCGGAGCCTGTTGCTCGCTCAAAGGGGGCCAGATTTACATGCCTCTCCCCAGGCTGCTGTGAAGGGGACCTGAGGATGGGGTAAGTGGGCTGAGGGGATGAGATGGAGGCTTTTTTCGCAGGTTAAGAGTCCACTTCCATTATTTGCCGCTTAATAACCTGGCCTTCAGTCTCATGTGCCCTGGTGGAGCATTCCTGCTTACCAGCCTGCTCTCCTAATTGGAAACACTCCCTCCATTAACCGGGGTGTTTCATTTTAAACCCTGTCGTTCTCATTGGCAAGGCTGGTGTGAGCCGATGGATCCCTGCTCCCACATCTCGCTCCCTGCATCCTCGGAGGTTATGTAATTTTTAACACGATCTGGTTTATTAACCCAACTCAGGCTTTATATTATATGAAGGAAATTTAGCACCATTTGTGATTAACTCGGAAAGTGGCTTTCTTTTCTTTTCTCTTTGGTATCTGGCCAAGCTGAGACACCATGCTGAGATACTGTGTTTAAAACATCACTTTAATATCAGTGGACTTTACATCAGCATTAAATGTCAGACTTTTTTGACAGTATATTACAATCAAAGCACACAGATCTCTTTCCAAAACAACGCTCAATAATCAGACTGACAGAAATCCATCACAGTATGAAGCAATACCAGTTTGTTTGCTGACAGAAGGCTCGTCAGACCAGAAAGCAATGCAGCCACAAGACATGATTTATGCGAGAGTCATAACTAATAAAAACTTGGCTCTCTGTATCACTATCATTATCAGCATAGGGTACAGTATTACCAACAACTGATGGCAACAAAATTTTAAGCTCTGGGGTTTTGCAAGGCATTTTGAGAAATGTGACCGGAGACAAAAACATGGACATACCATCTTATCTAACATTTTATAGCCTGGAATTGAGTTAAGCCATGAAGGTCAAAGTAGAACTCCATCAATTTTTAACACCATCTGTGAAAATATTTGTATAACCTCTTCTGTGTCTCCGGAGGGACCTCTCCAAAGTTTAAAAAATATCTCGGATTGGGCTTGAAACCTTTTCAATTTTCAAAGAGAGCAGGAATTCTTAAAGAGAAAGCCGGAGTTACAAACTTAAAAAGTTTGAAAGAAGTGGGCATTAAGGAAGCAGAGAAGGTCTAATGAAAGACACTGCCCATTGCATTATGGGAAATTTAGGATCCAGTGTTATCGGAGTTTGACCCATACTAGCAACTAAAAGTCAGGATATCTGGGCCTCAGCTGCTCTGGTGTGGACCATTCCCATTAAAATAAATCTGTCTCTTGTTAATTCCCCAACTTTAAGGAAGTAAATACTAAATCACTAGAGTAGCCCTTTAAGTGAGCAAGTTAGCTTTGCCTCAGTGGCTAACCACAATCCTGCAACCCTGAAGAATCCCCTGGAGGCAGAAAAGCATTTTTCTCATAGACCGCCATCAAAACAAACATCTGTAAAACTGTTGCAGGACACCTCCAACTGTAAACAAGGTTGATTTCTATAAAGTCTCAATATTAAGACGACAGGCAGAGGGGCGGGGACAAGGCCAGAGGCAGTAATGTTCATGTTCAGTGGACCGCACAATATGGATTCAAATCAGGAAGAAAGAAAACTGTTTTGGATCAAGCCGGATCAACTTTGAGCATGAACAGGTTCCGTCTCGGTATCCAGTTCTCATAATACATCCATGGGTTTACCGTTTCAAGCCAGAAAATCTGATTTCGGGCAATGATATGGATTCTGGTAGAGCTGAAAAGGAAAGAGGGAACAAAAGCAGCCAATGTGTTGCCACGTTTGTTTGAGACACAGGCCTGGAAAAGCAACCGCACCACCAAACCGTTTCAAAATAGCCATGAAGACACTTCATGAAAAATGAATCATATTGTTTTTCAACAGGAGATTTCCCCAGACACTTTAATACAGTCTATGTTTTTGTAGACAGTTATTTTGTGGTCATTAGAGGAACTGCAACCCAAGGTACTTCCACATTGGCTGCGACATGAAAACACAATGCTATTTCATTCCAAATACCAAACAGAAGTACGTGCCTCACCGACCAGATTGAGGTCTCCACATCAGATATGTTAATTAAAATACTAAAACATGTCTTTAGAATATTTCCTGTAATGCATTTAAGGTCTAATATGTAGGATTTGGTGGCATCTAGCAGTGTGGTTGCAGATTGCAACCAACTGAACACCCCCCCTCATTTCATCCTCCCTTATGGTGGCTGCTAAAAACACAAAAAACCCTCTCAACAGTCATTGTTTGGTTTGTCTATTCTGGGCTACTGTAGAAACAAGGCGTTGCAACATGTCAGACCATAAACGGCTCACTCTAAGGTAAACAATACACAACAATTGTTATTTTCAGGTGATTATACACAGATGAACCCATGATTATGAATACTCCATTTAATTTCTGCCCCTAAATCCAATACACTGGACCTTTAAACGCTGCAACAATGATTAGAACATTTATTTATTCCTTCAAGGCAAACAAAAGAGCTAACATATACTGCCTTCCAACAGTGACAGCTGTCAAAGTCAACTTCACTCTAATTTAATCAGGATATCCAGTTTTGCTCCACTTCTACCTCAAGTAAATGTCGAGGATGATTCTGTATGCAGACATACACTGGAGCCCACTGAGGAAGAGACGAATTAACTCAGCTGACTCAACTCTCTGTGAACTGCTTGTGGAACCAGGGGTCAGCGACTCCGGGTTTCATATCATTTTTCCCTCCCACCACTTGGCTGTTTTTGCTGGGGGTGAGTTTAGGAGGGGCCGGGGAGGCAAGAAGGCTCTCAGCTCCTGATCCCAGCAGAGCTCAGAGAATCTGGCTGCTCCCTTTGTCTGACAGGTAACGCTCAACACGCCTGTAGGAGCGGCCCAGCTGTGACCCAGAGAGTGAGGAGGTGTAAGGGCGAAAGGGTAGACATGAGTTAGAGGTAGAGCATTAGACCTCAGCCCTGTTCACTTGATTTAAAGTCATTTTGTTCATGTTTTAGATTGCACAATAAAGTAAAGGGGATAAGGGAAAAATAAAAGCATAAATGATCTACTAAGCAGTGACAGAAGTCAACGTTATTGTTTTTGCGGATTATTTCCTTTTCTTTCTCCAGCTGTGCAATTTCTGTCTTTCCTTCCTCTATCAAAAAAAAAAACAGTAGTGGCCTCTTTGACTTAATTCTTGATGCAAACTTGCAAAAACGCATAGTTTTACTTCCCCAAATGCAATATAATTTCTTTGCTATTAGCAAAATTTAATTTGCTGAATCCGACATATTAGTGGTGATTTGTAACATTCAGATTTTCAGTATCTGTATGAAATCAAAAACAGAGCGTTTAAAAAAGTTTGCCACATATCTTTAATTTAAAAAAAAAAAAAAAAAAAAAAATATTTCACTCAAAATTAGGAGCTGGAACAAGCAAACACATGATACACATTTTTGTGAGACATCGGAATAAAATGATTTTAACAACCACAGACCTTCAATAACTCATTTTATGAGCTCTTGGTGGCAGCACAATGAACATATGTATCACCTTATACACTTGACGTGGCGAAAGTGTTAGCACACAGTTGCTTATTTACTCACCCAGCAGTTATGGAGCAACATTAACATTGCTTTGGAATCGTGTTTCTGTCCATCTAACAAATGTAAGTCAAATATCCACCCACCTGTTTTGCTCCTGGGGGAAATACTTGTCTATTTTAGTTGCTAAACTCTCACCAGCTAGTCGCTAACTCTGTCTGTCTGCTGTTTGTGCAACCCGTTCTCATCCCAGCTCATCACATACCGAGGTTTTGTCATGCGCCCTTCGCATCTTATCCAGACACACACGCCACCCTTTGGCGTCCCTGGCTGACGCGCTAAGCCTTCCCTTTAGCGACTTTAAGACTCGCGCCTTGCACGTCTTATCCTGACGCACAAGGTCTACGTTACTTTGCTTAAGTTTAGGCACAAAACCTACTTGTAATTGTTCAGAAACTGACTGGTGACGCTTGGTTTCAAGTTTCTCCTAGGTGAAAGTCGTGTGACCCTCCACTCAGACCCGACCTCCACCCCTCTTGGCACTTTCTTGATTTGAAAAGTACGTTGCCCTACGTCATCTGTTCAAGTCGTCGTGATTAAACGTTGATATCTGACGAGGTGGGCATGAGAACAGGCTGGTTTGTGGCTGACCAGGTAGGATCCAATCGAAAAGCTGCCTTTTGCATGCTGATGAGAGTGGTGAGACTCAACCAAAACATCACAGTTGTGGACCCAAAAACCAACTACTATAGCGTTTCTGTGAGTTAAACATTACAAGTGACCCCTCTCACAATACACAAAGTAATTTGAATCATGGTTACTATAAATAGTTTTATTCTTTCTTAACATAATAAGAACAGAATGATGGGAAAAACCACTAAAGTTTTATTAAAGCAGCTTTAAAGCTTCTTCAGGAGGAAAATAGACGCTAAGAGGCTAAAACATGAAGTCTGCATGTAATAATGACCATATGCAAACATGACTTTTGCCATATGTGTATGGTTACTGTGCTATTCCCAGGTTTTTCGAAGTACAGTCTTTGGGATCATTTGTGTAAAGAGTTTTGAAGTGACATTTCAATTATAAAGTTGTCCAGCACCACATTATCTACACTCCTGCAGACTCCCAACGGCACCAAAACCACTCACATACAGAACTTACATCAGAAGACACAGACGTGAGCGCAGACACATGAAAACCACATGTTTGTGCGCACATGAAGGGAGCACAGTGTTCACTTTTTGGCTGATGCAGTTATCAGTACATACAGCACACACACACACACACACACACACACACACACACACACACACACACACACACACACACACACACACACAC
>JBBPCS010000374.1:568813-618421 GCA_037974645.1 Hollardia meadi | reverse complement strand
CACACACACACACACACACACACACACACACACACACACACACACACACACACACACACACACACACAAGCACACTCAAGGCAAGAGTGGGAGGAGCACATCAAAGAAAATGTGGTTTAAAAAAAACGAACACCCAGGGACAACCACCTCCACATAAACAGGGGATCTCCTTACCAAAAACAAAGAGGCCTGAGCAGCCTACCCACATCCAGCGGAATGGGGAGGGGTGAAGGGGGGCTTAAGAAAAGGGGAGGGGGATCAGAAAACATGTTACGTGGGCGGAAAGGTAGAGCAAAATCATTCATTACTGTAATTACAACCTGAGCCCACTTACTCTTTCATTCAGCGGGAGGAGAGGAGAGAAGAAAAAGAGGGAGAGCAGAGATTAAACTTGCCCACAGAGGTTTTTACCACCCGCTGGGAGATAACTCGTCTTATATCTTTCAAATGAGCGCTCATAACGCGCACACATAAACACATTACCGGAGAAGAACACACATAACACACACTGCAGGGGTTCCTTAATCAGCTAGGGCGATGCAGTTGAATGAAATGAGCTATGAAAGGCCTGTCTAAGTGTCTTCATCCCGGTATTTGTTTTGCCTCCCTGCCTCTGCCTGAGTCATACTGTCCCTCTCCACCTCGCTTTACTCATTATACCTCCAAAGCAGAACAGTGTTTGACTACCAGATAAACATTTCTTACTTTTCTTGTTTTTGTCCTTTGGTTTCAATCGGGACAGCAAAGGAAAGGCAGCTATTTGCGTTCTTGCCGAGATATGATGAGAAGACAAATCCCACTCTCATCAGCTGAAATAAACATTTTTAATAACAATGGGTCAAAACTACAGAGAATAGTGATAAAAAAAAAGACAGTTCTTTAGAGTAAGTGGTTCATCTTATTTAACCACCACCAGGAACTGACTCATGAACAACTCTTCCCCCAACTCCTACAGTTTGAGTTGGAAGTTAAGCTCGCTCTTATGCACAATTGCGCCACATAGAAGCAGGATTTGTGATTCACTTCTGCTTGCAAATCGAGTTAATTTGTTCCTCTTTAAGAGTCGCTCAAAGACTTACAGAGAATTGTCATACGACACTGCTCAGCAGAGCTTTGGAGCTACTTTTAGCTCATTAATTTGATTTCCTGCCCGCAACTTTACTATTGTGGTTCACTCTTAGAGTCTTGTTTTTGGTTGCAGCAGGCAGATGTTTTCAACAAACAAGCTCTGAAAGACCAATTGTACACAACCTGCTCATGGCCAAACAACAAGCTTACAATGTTAGCACCTACCTGGTGAACATAGTGGAGCGTTTAGCAGTCAAAGAGCCTGATATTTTCATCAGGAGTTGGTTGGAAACAAAAACAGAGGTAAAAGAAGAGTGTATTATATTATATATTGGACTACTGGACATTCACCAGTTTTTTTCTGTAGCCCAAAGATAAAAGTATAAAATCTCTCTTTTGGGGATGGTCACCACTGAGGTCACCAGTACTAAAATTACATGCATTCAGTTCATTTATTGGACAGGTACAGTACATCTAAAATATAATTCTCCACAATCAGATGTGACAAATGCAGAAGCAGAGGAGGTTAGGCTGGGATGATTAGCCCATAGACATAAATAAAGATGGACGACGTGTCTCCACTTCCTCCCATTGTACAAAAATGGAGTCAAAATATCCCAGATGTGAGCGCTGCCATCTTGCGCTGGTGATGCCATTTGAAGCCATAGTCTGCACAGTAGCAACCGGGTAGCGGAGTCGCGGTATCGGGTTCCCGCCCATACACGTCAATCATGACCTTTCACCCCGTTTTTATAGCATCAAATAACTTATTAAAACCAAACTGATCAGAAAATTGAACACTTGAACATACATCTTGTTTTGAGGTGTACTTTGAGTTTTTAGTTTGGCCCATGTCCTACCTGATATCATTGCAGGGGAGGAGTTTATGACCTATACTGCAGCCCACCACCAGGGGGCGTTATAGAAGTTTTGGCTTTACTTTCCATCTTTATATACAGTCAATGAATTAGGCTTTATTTAGTGCCAGAAACACACAGTAGATGCTAACTTTATGTATCTCCTTGATGTTTAAAAGAACGGTTCACCCAGCACGTCCCTGGCTCGAGGTGTGGGCTAACGCATTTAGCTTAGCGGCTACAGTGAAGATTTTGGCTTAAAAAAGGATGTAAATATTGTATTTTCAAATCAATTTGGGCTACCGGAGACTTGGATTACACTGAACGAGCTGTATGGAGCTATTTCCTGCCAGTTTTTTTGGTTGTGAAAATAGTTCTCAGAGCTTGTTCAGTTTTTTAGGTGAATGCTACAACACTGTTTTTACCGTGAAGCTTCAGAAATAGATGAGTAGATATGAGTATTTATTTATTTATTTAATCCTTTATTTTAGCAGGGAGGACCCACTGAGACCAAAGTCTCTTTTCCAGGGGGGCCCTGCAACAACACACAAGACAATAAAATATACAAATGTAAATGCAGTCATACACATAAACACAAATAGAATTACCTGCACATATGCACACATTTAGGCCCATACGTATGTGCTCACTTAAGAACAATTGCAAATATTTTCTTCTAGTAGTTCTTTACACTATATGATACCAGAGAAGACAGCTTAGCTTTAGTTTGAAAGTCTTCTTGCAGTCTTCTATATAATGTATGTATAATGAGTAGATAATGACTGAATTTTAATTTTTGGGTGAACTGTTCCTTTAAATGAGCAGCATTTACAAAATAGGTTTCCCAAGACACAGAGTTTCTCCTTGAAGTGGGAAAACAAAGTAACTGATTAGATTTTACATTTCAAATCATCAAAAGTAAGAAGTTACAATACCTTGAATTTGAGATGATACACCCAACACAAAATCAACCTTTTCAAAATCTCACGGGAGAAGAAGTTTGGGGTTTTTAAAAAAAAATCCTTTGCCTTTATAACTTTTATGTGACTGATTCTGGTCACTAAACTACCTCTCCATGTGTTTGTGGAACATGGAGTAAGTTGACTCACTTTGTGACCACAGCTTCTAGCCTCTCGTCTTTTTTTTTTACAGCCTCTCCTCAATGTGTTTACCTTGCTCTCATCTCAGTGTCCCGCAGGGCTTCTTAAACACTGCCCTGGGTGTCCCTCTGGGGAAACAAACGTGCTGGGAAGAGGAAGGGAAACAGTAGCCTAATGTGATTTGAGGACGACAACAACAACAACAACAATAACAATGCCTGGAAAGTTCCGGGCCACATTCGGCTGTAGTTACTGCTGAAGCTGTTTCCAGTCATTCAGGAGACCTACAGGTGTTTCATCCGTGCCAGGAAATAAGCCTCGGGCATCCTGTAGCATTTATTCAGAAACATGATCCTGTAAATGCATAGGAAACTGAATAACACATGTGGTACTGAGTGCTCTACATGTATATGCATGTTTGCAGAAGAGTGTATTATGTGTTTGTGGTTTGCACTGTGTATGTGGTCCTCGCTGTATGTCTGTTTGTGGAAAAACAGAGAGAAACCTAGACAATTTAACACTTTTCTGTTTGATTTTGTCACAGAGGAAAAGCAGACAGTGTTCGGTTGCTTTCATCATATGTGTGTTAGTGGAGGTCAGGAGTCTCAGTCTGAAACAGAAATCTGATTTTTTTTCAAAGAGCACAAGGTTTTAAACTCGTCTAACAAGGGTGACTGAATCTCAGACGGAGCAGAGACAGAGCACAAGTGGCGCCCAGTGGACAGAAGCAGTACTGCACCCTTGCTGACTTTCCTTAAGGCCTTACTTGCTTTCTCTCTTGCTTGTTAACACATATCCTGAGCAGTATGTCTTAAAACATCTCTTTTGTTTTATTACTTTACATGTCTGAGGTAACAACAGAAACGTGTGCCCTCTCTTTACAGTGATAGTGATGGTACTGACAGCCATCTTGGGTCATGAGATGAGTCACGAGTTATTAGATTCCTTTATTCTCCACGGTCATGTAACGGCCACTCTAATGCTACAAACTCTGCTCTGCTCTATGATGTGAGATTGTATCAGCTTCATAAATACTGCAAAACAAATTCAAGATTTGTTCTCCGAAGACTGGAATGACACAAGACGCCCTCTATGACTCCCTTACGCGTCAGATTTCCACAATTTCAAGGCTTTCCTTCTTGAAGATGAAGTCCAATATTACATCATGCTTGGTTCAAGACTTGTTGTTATGATGTGAAGCCACAGGGTGGACATTTTTATATTTATTTATATGTTTCTCGTCATTTCTCCTCCCTTTTTTTTTTTTTTTTTTACAGAGAGCCTATGTAGTGGTCAGAACATCTGCGTCCGTCTGTGTGTTTGTCTTCCACTGACCTGAACCAACTCCTCTTCCTTCGTAGATGTCGAGCCTCCACGCCTTTCCAAACAGAATCCAGCTCTCAATGGCTGATTGTATCGACTCCTGTGAAGTTACGCCTGTCACCCTCTCTCCTTCCACCCACAAAACTACCGCGACCCATTTGGTTATATACATAGACACACGTGTGCACGGCCTCTATATACAAAACGAATGTGCGCTGTGTAAATATGGATACACTCAGTAACTCAAACTCACCAGCATCCATGCACGCATGCAGAACCGTACAGCAGCCTCTCGCCTCTTTTCTGCTGACTGTACATCTGCATCCCAGATGTGCGCTGGACTCCGAGGTGCTGCTGAGCGCAGGATGTTTTGCATTCCCTCTGTGGAACATGTGAGGCGTTCCTGTGGGCCGTCCGTCTGGCTGCATTAGTCTGTGTGTCATGGGGATCTGTTTGCCTCGGCCCCTTGTTGGCCGGCTCCAGGGGTTTGGGTAGGACTGTTAGCATGCTAATTCAGGGCAGATGTAGGGTGCTGAATCAGGTGGTAAAAGGAAACTCCAGTCCTGGCAGGAGGGAGACACTGGCTGCCCTGTGTGGCGGTCAAGCCATACAAAGCAAAATCCTCCCAGCCTAACCTCCTCTTCTCCTGCATTTGTAGCACTAGTGACCGAACCACCCCCCAAAAAGACATTTCATACATTTTCTTTTAGCTACAGAACAAACAAGTTGCAAGTTGTGAGAAGTAAATGCGAGTTTATTTCAAAGGATACATCTTGTCTGTTGCAGCTTGGGTCTATAAAACTATTTTCATAGTTTTGTTTCCTGACATCTGGAAACATAGTCAGATGGCATCAATAAAATTAGGTCAGATAGGGCAAGCAACATGAGGCGTCAGATGATGAGACAAAGGCAAAGAGCAAACTTATTAACCAAAAGCCCATACTTCAACATCTTACGTATGTTTGGTTTAACTTGGAAGATTTAAACGTGTCATGCCGTCCAGATCTCAGTCATTATTGTGAAGAATTTGTTTAAAAACTTACCAGAATTGAAAAAATGGTGATCATGAATAATTAAAAGGTCGTGCCATTCGATCACCATGACCAGTGAGCACCATCCCAGCCTCTGTTCGCCCCTCAGTTCTTATATTAGTCTTGGTCAGGGTGGAAAATGTGCAGTTAATGTGGCACAACAGCTGTGCAGGAGCCCCTCAGATGACACAAATCCTGGAGTGGGAGTCAGACAACCATGAAGAGGATGTGTGTTGGTCGGGCAGATAGAGCAGTGTGTGTAACAAGAAGTGGTAGATATGCATTGCAGTGTGTCAATGCAGTCTTGAAGTCTTTGGATAAAGATGCTCGTCTTCTCAACCAACATGTTGTGGACGGGGTGAGAGACGTTATTCGGGACGCTAACCAGTTTGGACAGCATCCTCTTCTCTGTCACCGTCGCTCATTTGTGTGATAACGGCCAGAGTGCAGGGAGTAGAAATGGCTCACAGCTCCGGCTGCAGTTGAGGTGGAGGGGTTGCAAACATAATAGCTGACAAATTTGGCACAACTGGAGCATTACTGTAGAAGTATCTAAAGACACTGTCACTGCAGCAGGATCACCGCAACCTGACCTTGTTTCCCTTCTCGTCATTTCCATTAACTTGTCCCTCTGGGAACTCCGTAGATTACACACATTAAAATAAGTTCTGCAGTCATGGGAAGCACTATTTCATATGAGTTGCACAATGTTTTCTGTGGCTCTTGGGGAGCTTTGTTGAGTCTGAGAAAATAACTCAGGTGATGTCATCATGGTTATGTTGGCCTGGGCTTAGAGGCTAATACTTTTTAAAGAAAACCTTCGTTGCCAACTGCGTGTGTGGACCTTCAAAGACGTGAGAAAGGCAGGAAAGATCTAGAGTGAGTTTGATTTTGGGAAATGTAGGATCTTGTGTTTTTGGAGCGTGACCCATACTGTGGGACAAAACGTCAGGATTCTGTCTCTGCTGCATTCGTTTTAAATATATACTTCTTTCTAATCTGACAGAAGTAACTCAACTTTATGTCTCCAAAATACAGTCCACATGCAGAGGATAGACACAAACACATGCAGTCAGTTTTCTTTTATTTCCATGTCATGTCAAGCATTTGGTCCGTCCCACATGGGATCATAATTCATGAAACATTAAGAAATATCGCATACATTTTCCAGTAACACACACACACACACACACACACACACATACATACATGCCAAACCAAAAGGAAAAAAAACATCAGTTACAAGATTATATGCACTATTTATGACATGCTTATGTGAAAAGAAAAGAAAGAATGCAATACAAATGAAATGAAGCCTTAAGTACATCCTGATTTCTGCACTAAATGTATGTGAACAACCCGCTCAGACACAATAAAGCAGTACAAAAGACTCTGCTGCAATAAATAGTTTCAATCCTCCATTTAATTTCAAGGTGATAATGCATGTATCATTTGTTCAACTAAATGTTTGCACGCCACTCATTATCCAGTGGTGGACGTTGCAGTCCGTTTCTCTTAGACCATTTATTGAAGTCGTGTCACTCCAAAGCTGGATTCTCTTGCAGTCTTACTCCCTCTCTCTTGCAGTTTCCCAGCCTCTATGATCCATTTCTGACTCCGTGAATCAGTCTTCCTCATGTTTCTCTGCCTGTATCTCTTTGCCCCCTTCCCATGACTGTGCACCACCTTGCAGTTAAGCTCTTCAGGCAGTCCTTGCCGTTGGCCGGCGTCTCCACAGCTGGCCGAGAACAGATTCCAGCCCAAGCAATTGTGGCCCTCGCACCACCTGCTATAGGGGTCATGGTTATAGAGTGAGCTCGCTCAGGATGTGTACTGTGTGTGTGTGTGTGTGTGTGTGTGTGTGGATGTACGTGAGTGCGTGTCTGCATATAGAGGAGTAGTGGATGCTTTAACACACACACATAACTGACACAGCATGAGGCTCCATTGTGTCCTAATCAGTATACCAGGAACTGAATAACCAGTATGTCCTCCATCCTTCACTCCAGTTGACTGGGTACGCTGTGATAGGGACAGCGAGAGACGAAGAGCTAGAAATTCCCCTTTGATCAAAGTGTCCGTTATTCAATGGGATGTGGCGTTGCTGGGGGTGTAGAGCGGGTGGAGGCTGAGTGCTGGAGAGAGTGCTCAATTGTCTTGTCCCTTTCTTTTTTTTTCAGGATGCACACCCCCACCAAGAAGCCGATACCGAGGTCGTGACCTTTCTGCGCCCCTCTCTTCTGTCGCGTCGGGGCTCATACGTGAAGGACGCTTTCTGTCACATGTAACTGCTAAACAGCCCCCTTTCAGAAACTTCTCCACTCTAACTGTCTTACACAACTCTTTCTTGCCACCCTGCTTCGTTCAGTAGGTGGAGGTTGAGACGTTGGAGGCTTTTTTTTTGTTGTTGTTGCAGATTAAAGACAAGGCAAGAACTGGACAAAAGACAAATTGACTGTGCCAGTGTGTTTTAGCTATGGCAGCATCTGTTGCTGCAAGTGTGGTGATAGTTTCTTTAAAAAGGGGACCACAAGCATTTTCTGAAAACAGGAGGAGGGGTGCAGCAGGAGAGAGGCTGTTTGTTTCAAGAGTCTGGTGTTATTTACTCGATTGCTACATGTGTGTACAGCCAAGCCATCAAAGATCAGGACATTTGGTGATCAACACAACAGTTGTGCTTGACAGCTGTATAACATTTTTTTTTCCCCCCCTTGGAAGTGCTACATTAAGCAATAAGCCTGCACAAAAAGCATCTGCGTGAGAAGCCCTGAGATGGCCTCAAACATTAATCTTTTCCATTTACTCATGTAAACTGTGGAAAAACACAAGCTCCGTTCCAACATCCAGCGTGTGGTAAACATGATGCGGGGTGTTACCAATCGACAACTTTAAAAATAAAAATGAAAGAAAATCCAATTATAGTAATTTTTCAAACATGTGAGGTAGTCCGAGTCCTTGGCTGACAATAGTGACATTGTGAAGTCATACAAAATTAAGCTCTTTAGCAGTCTACTTAAGAGGACAAAGATAACATCTGAGGAACATGACAACACTGACGTTTCACTGTGTGCTGTCATGTGTTACAATCCAAAGCAAAAACAATGAGGCATTTGACTTTGTAATTGATTTAATATGAAGATGACACACAATAGTGGCAGGAATTCAGATCAAATACATCTGAAACCATTTATCTGCTGATAAACAAATGGCTTACTAAGTGCGTATGAATCTTGTTAATCCCTCATGCACCACTAAATGTCAACATAATCTAAAGTCCAGGAGGATGTCCCACCTGCATACAATAAGGCCTCCTCTCCTCTTTGTTTAATCTGGCCTTGTGCTTCCAGTATTAAAGGGAAACTCCGCAGATTTTACACATCAAAACCAGTTTTTTCCAGTCATGGCAAGTGTTACTCTGCCTTAAAAACTGAGTCGTATTATGTAAAGGGGCCCCAAGTTAAGCCGCAGCCTCAAATTGTGTTTGCACGAAGCATATTCCAAAATTCATGTGCTCAGAAAAACAGCCCTGATTTCAGCTTTGCGATCGTGCATTTTCCAGTTCATTTAGTTCATAGTTTAAAACTTCAAATTCAAAATCATCAAATTTGGAGAGTCATGGTTTTACCTGGAGAGGAAGGGTATGAAAAATGTAGTGTAGTATCTTCCACATGTCAGATGAAGTGTAAAGTTGTGTAAAATGGAAATATTATTCCACCACTGGCTTCTTTTGCTTTAATATGTTTGCCCTACTTAATTATCTACAGTAAATATATGATCGGTTCTATATCCTGCCATATGTACGCCTTCACCTGCATTCTTTTTTTTGCGATACTTCCCAAGATTTATCCTATTTGAAGGATTTGGGGATTTTTTACTCACCTACTTCAGTGTGATGTATCTGAATAAATGAACCACTAAAAAAAAAACTTGACTTAACATGAATTTTGAATATTAAAACAATGTTTTTTTATGATCATTTGAAATACCCAACCCATAAGAACAATTTATCCAGACAAAAAATTACATTACATTAATTACAATAAGTAAGGCACTAAGTATGGCAGGAGGGAAAAATTGTACTTCAATATCAATATTGATCCAGTTTATCAGTGCCCATATTTAAAAAATAATATCATAATCAATGCCCTGATGGAGTAAAGAATAACCCCTTCAGCGGTGGAAGAAGTTCTCAAACTAACTATGTACCAAAAGTAAAAGGACTCATTATGCAGAATGGCCTATTTCATAATAATCCATATTATATTGGGATTATAATTTTAAAAAAATAAATGTGTTTATCACTTTAATGTGGAAGCAATGTGGAGCTAATTTTAATTTAATTTGTGATTTCCCCCCTGAGGTCCAATAAAGTATAATCTTAACCCATAATAATACATTTATTTGTTGATATTTTGTATTATTAATCTGTACAAGTAATAATAATAAACTGTATTTATACAGCACTTTTCAAAATAAAGTTACAAAGTCAATTACATGGCTGCACCAGGATTAAAACATTTCAGGACTGCAACAAGGTAAAAGAAATCAAGCAATTATTAATAATTATTATTAATTAAATGAATGATACAACAATAAATTTAGACAAAAACAATAAAAAAAACAGACATGAGACATGTTGAAATGGTGTGTGCTAGCATTAATAAAAAAAGCATTTTTAAATACATACGTTTTGAAAAGTGTTTTTAAAGATATCACTGATTCTACAAATACCTAGAAAGTAAAGTTAGAAAATAAATGTAGTGGAGTAAAAAGTACAACACTGAAGCATTGAATTACAGCACAACCTTTTACACAAATGGATCTTTAGTATGTAACAGAGGGCCGCAGCTCTGGCGGACCCCTGTGGCCAAGATGAAAAAATAATGACATGAGGACAGTTTCTTCTTTGTCCAGCAGAGGGCAGCACGCCACTAAAATTTAAATGAATTTAGAGAAACTGTAAAGCTCTCTGCCCCCCTCTTTTCTCACTTCTCTCAGTAACTCTTCTCACTCTACCTCCCTCCCTCATTTCTTTTCATCTCTCACTTTTCTTCCTTTCCTTCTTTCACTGTCAGCTTTGCTAAAGTTGAATGCAGACAGACGATACCACACAAGCAGGCAGATCTGTTTCTTAAGTTGTGTTTTTCCTCTCCGGTTCATACTGCTGTCTGCTCTGCCTGACTCTCTGTTAAAACCATCATTCTGCCACCCCCCCCACCCCCCTCTAACCTACCTCCTCTGTTTTCTAGCTCTCCGTGAAAGCTGCCCTCCTGCCTTTCCTCCCCTCAGTCACTCCTTTCTCCTCACTTATGCATCTGTCTTCCTCTGCCACCTCCTCTGTCCCTCCTTTATTTCTCTCTTCACCTCCAAATCTTTCTTTTTCTTCCTCTTTGTGACAAAAGGAGTCATTGACTGCATGTGGATGACATCAGCTGCCCACTCACTCAGATGAAAGAAGCTGCAAAGAGAGCCAAGGTGGAATGGGTGGGCTTTTTGATCCTTCTCACTAGCCCTAGTTCATATTTCTCACATTCTCTTTTTTTTCCTGTCAAAGAGGGCTGTGAGGGAATGCAGACCTTGTGGTTTTTACATTAAATATTCTAAGGCAAGATCAGGACTCAACTGTGTTCCACAAATCACAACTTCATTATTTTCTTGATTTATACAGTTATTGTCTATATTTGTCAGGCACTACTTCATGACTTTTACAGGGCTGTTAAAGGGTGTGCGCTCATAATTAATGTCTCATCTTGTTTCTGTCATGAGTACATTGAAACAAATTTCAAGCTGTTGAATTTTGACCTGATTTTTAAGGTCATCTTGAGCCTTTTTGGAGAGCTATGAAAAAAAAGCCATTTACCTTAACAACAACTTGGATGGATTTCCATGAAATTTGTTACAGACATTTAGGATTCCCAGGGGATAAATTCTAATAACGTAAGTGATTTTCTTACTTTTTATCTAGCATTATCCGCAGATCAAACCTTTCACTTATCCAGGAAAATATCTACTGGAAAGATAGACGTGGTATTTTGTATGGAAATTCACGGTTTCCAGGACTTCTACCAACTTTGGTGATCCTCTAACTTCTTTAAGAACCACCTTAAGGTTTAAATCTTGGAATCTAAGAATCTATCTTTAAATCTAGTTTTGAACGAAATGTCTCAAAAACTATTGGATGGATTCCCATCATTTGGTACGAATATTCAAGTTCCCCACAAGATTATTTCTAAAAAAATTTAATTTTATGAGCAAATATCAGATGACTTTCCCATCAGCCTCAGTTGTACTTTGCGTTTAGTGCTAATTAGCGAATGTTAGCATGCTAATCACCAGCAGAAACACTGGGTGTCTCTCAAACTCAAGGAAGGATCCTCAAACGGCTGAATTTGAAAGATCCTACGTCATCGAATGCCGCCGAAGGAGTCCTTCGCACAGCAAATTTTTCAAGGATACCCATGTGTATCCTCGGCGCCTGAAGTACCCACAATCCTATGCACACAAGGTTTAGCAGGTCTTTTAAAAATGGTGAACCCTTTCAATGATGCAATGAGACAGGCTGGAGAATGATCACATTAAACCTGAAATAAAATAATTACTACAATTAAACTCATGTGGGGTATAGGGCTATATTAAATTTTTTGAAAAAGACTGGACTTAAGAGCCGTAATAAGGCCCATTTCAGTCTACATTCCAAACGCAAATACGCGCACTCGCTAGCTTGTTCCATTGTTTTTTTCTCTGAATGCTAGGAAGGAGTCTCCCCTACCCTCTGGGGGACCTGACTTCCATGGACCCATCCTACCAAGGAAGGATCCTAGACTTTGAGAAACACCCTCTACCCACCAAACAGGAACATGTTAACGTGTTGATGTTAGCATTTAACTCACAGTCCTGCCATGCCAGCAGCCACATAGAACCACTTGCTAGCTAGCTAGTAGACTTGTCTTGTTGGATAAGCTATTTTTTCTAAATTAAAATTAAAAAGTCTATGTTCATCCAAACATAAACTTTTTTATTTCATAGAAAGAACATTCTTAAAGTAATCTCTTTAAGAGCGGCTTCTGTGAATCACATACGGTGGCCCAAATGAGACAATATTTGCATTAATGCATCTCTGTATAATGAGGTACCATGAATATTGTACTGCAACAGAAGTGCATCATTTTCAGCTATTTTATAAAACCTCAGGTGTATTATAACCTTGAACCTCCTCTATTTGCTCTGCTGTATGTGTAGATATGTGTGGTGGATGTAGGTTTAAAACACTGTCATGGCTCTCCCTGTCCTGTTACTTATCCCTTGAAGTCCCATGTGGACCTCTGGTGGGTCTCTTTAACAACAAAACCAGTTTGGTTTGTGTTTACACAAAGTGTCTCCTCTCCTCCTCTGCAGAAGCTGGCTGGCAGATAACAAACATCTTTCAGTGCTGACTGACCAGGGGATTTATGGCTTCATAAAAGTGTGGTTTGGCGGTGTGGTTAACAGTTTCTCTTCAGGAGGTCATTTGGAGCTATTTTGTACTCAACACGTCAAACCGTGAGAGACAATGACTGCACCAACAGCACCTGGGAGTGAGCGGCAAAGATGATGCTCTAAATGTTGAAGAGGGTACAGTCATTGCCAAATTGGAGACTTTGTCAGTGTTATCATGTGTGTGGTATGTTTGGCGCCCCTTGAGAAAACATGGATGTGTCGGTGCTAATCCCTTTGTGGGGCATTCACACGTTTCTATCTCTTCTTCTTGGGGTAAAAAGACATCATGCTTTCAACAGGTGGAACATACACCAACAAACAGTTTGTTCATAAGGCTGTATGGAGGTCTGTGTGGGCCTCACACCTCCTCTTTGAGCTCACTCTGTAGAACTGAGCACCAACACCAACAACAGATGTATTCACACTTTCACATAGGCGTCCCCAGAGGACCGACAGAGGAAGTGGAGTTGGGGAAAATAAAACATATCAAATGAAAGACTTTTTAATTTCATTTACCAGACTCACATTACCAGGAATTGTATGTCTCATGCTGTGGTGGGATGTAACTATATCCAGCATATTTCACAGGGAAATGTTGTATTATTAGCATATTGTGGTTACCAACCTTTTTTACTTCTGACAAAAGCAGTTGGGGCCCGTTGACACATTTCAGACAATTTTTTAGCAGTTCCACCAAAGAGAGATTCCTCTCTATGCTAAGCTAAGCTAACTATCTGCTGGCTAAAGGTTTATACTGAACTGAAAGACAGTGGTATCACTCTCACTCGAAAATAATCAACATTTTTGTAGGAGAACTTTGTTTTGTCTTTCCTCTCCCTTTAATTATCTCATGACCCCTCAGATTTATCTTGTGACCCTTTGCAGGGGGGGCTAACCCTAGGTTGGGAACCCCTGGACAAAACACTGTTTATCAAATAGCTGAAAAAATTTCAGCTTCAACAGTACAGTGGTGGAGGTACTACTATTTTGAATGAAGGAATTGAGCAAAGGATCTAAAAACTGCGTCCACCACCGGTCTCATATGAAGTTTGAAAGAAACCAGTCAAGTGCATAATTGATTGAAAATTTTGTTTCTGATTTCACTAAAAACGATGGCACCCAAACCTCACACACTGTCGAACGAGACGCTTATCAAAGCTGGATCTTATCATCTCTTCATGCAGAACACTTTCACTCTGTAGCGGCTGACAATGGGCCAGTCGCTCGGCAGGACCGCAGCCAAAATTTCCCCAGAGGAGTGAAGCCTTCAGGCGGGAGAGTCACAGTTTACAATGCTGGGTTTTCTCCATTTCATGCTCTCATACTCTCCATTGTCCTCAAGCTTTCACAGCTCCCCATCCACAGGGCTTCAAAAGACCATGTGACATTGCCTCATCCTCTGTTTGCAAAACGCCCTGCATTTCTACCTCCACCCTGTTTTACTGTGTTTATTCCCCCAAATTTCTAAACACATATTATGCACGCTATTTGGCTTATCACTTCTTCTTCTATCTCTCCATCATTCTTTATCTTCTTACGCTCTTTCTCACTAGATTCATGATTTCCCATTGTAAACAGAGAGTGCACTGTGCCCGGACTGATCTTGTCTGTCCTTGGTGTTGACTGTTTTGTCTGTGAGAATCACCATGATGGATTGAGATCCTCTTGATGCCTGCAATGTGTGCAAGTGGACATTTCCACTCACCCTCACTCTGGTTTAACAGTCTGCAAAGAACAATGGTGTTTGCTTGGTGTGCTACCCCTGCGCTTCTCTCCCTTCAAGAAAGCACAGCGAATGTTGTGCTAGTGTTAAGTCATTTGTGTTTCTTTTCTACCAATTATTCATTTTGTGGCAGCAGATTCATTGCTTAAAAAACATATTTCACGCAGCACAGAAAGTCTACTTTCCAAGGACTCAAAAGGTCCCAATGTAAAGATACTTCCTGTTAAATCGGGATAGTTTGACATTTTGGGAAACATTTTTTGGCTTTGTGGCAGAGAGTTAGATGAAAAGATTCATTCCACGCTCATATCTGTACCGAAATGACGCCACCAGTAGCCATTTAGCTTAGCCACTTTGTCATTTTTGTCTCCCCACAGTTTATGGGATCTTTTAAAGGAGTAGACTTATTTGCTTTGCTTCTTTATAAAAAACAACGTGTAAAAAGGACAAGTGGTCATTTTACAGGGGTTTTCATGACATTTCCCGGTGGGGACCAACAGCAGAAACTTCAGGATGTTACTGGTTCTGGTCAAAATATACACATAACCTCTTGTAAAACTACAACATGTTGTTTTTACACTTCTGGTTTGGTACGGAACAAACAAATGAGATATTACATGTTAACTACTGAGCTTTAGAGGTGCTGTTGGACTGATTTTGTCATCTTTAGACAGAGCCAGGCTAGCTGTTTCCACTTGTTGTCAGTCTTGCTAAGCTAACCGGCTGCTGGTGGTACCTTCATATTTAGCCGATACAAACATGAGAGTGGCATCAATCTTCTCTTCTAACTCTCCAATGTGTATTTCCCAAAATGTTGAATCTGTTCCTTTAAGCATTCTGCCCTGTAACAGCTGTATCACATCTTTTTCAGATACCCTGGTGGTAAATGAGACCACCCCATAGCTGCGAGGTTAGAAGGTTGAGTCTCTTCCTCATCTAAATGTCCTTCAGCAAAACACTGAAGTCCTCCCTCTGGTGCTCATGTGTGTTTTCTTAAAGGAAAGTTAAACTCCCAATTGCATAATCCAATAAGAGGCTAGAGAATTTAAAGTATCAGATATGACACCAGGGGCTTGTCAGAGTCAAATCTTTTTTCGACTATAGCTGTGAATTTGTGACCGCAGGACGTGAACGTGGCTAGTTTCACAGCTTTAGTCAAAGTGGAAAACTACATTCAACAATTGTGGTCTGGTGGTTTGTGGTTTGGCTGTGATTTGCAAGCACTCTGGCTGGATCACCTTTGTTAAATCGCTGCAACGCATGACCACTGGATTCTGCATTGTAATTTAGATTTTTACAAGGCTTCATCCGTGCTCACGGACTAGCATGCACCTCGTTTATTGTATACACAGTGCAGACCCACATATGTCTTTTAGAGCTACACACGCACACACACACACACACACACACACACACACACACACATGCATCTAGTCCCACATGTTATAAAATAAGTGTTATTGTGAAGTGGCTAAACAGTCATCACTCCCTGGACCTGTGATTTAAGGATCACTGCCTGACCACACTCACACTGTCTGCCTGCACAGCCACTGTCACTATAGGCACACAGCTTTACATCTCACTCACCAGACAGACTTTCCAAAAGATCCTAAGTGCAGATCATGTTCACAACATGCACAATGCCAGCCCACACTTCTGCTTTAATGTCTATTACACATGCCCAGTATTAAATCACATAGTGTACACATTTAAAAAAAATCATTGGGTTCAAAATTGACCCAGGTTGGGTTATTAAATAGGTTATTTTGGCCCAGTGTTTGATACAACAAGCTCAAATTTCACCTTAAATATATAATTGATACTTTTCTAATAACAATATAATATGACAATGTTAAAGAGGTCATTTATAGTGTTGAACATATAGAGAATCATCACCCAAATCTGCAGCCTCCCTCGGCTTTATGGAGTTTTATGGTGAGTTTCAGCTCATTTAGTCTCAGCTGTCAAGCCATAACTTTACTGTTTTGGTTCACTCCTACTGCTCTCAGAGCTGCAGCAGGCAGCAGTTTTCAGTGAAAAAGCTCTAAGGCCCACTGCACACTACCTGCGTAGCAACTAGCTGGTGAACATAGTTGAGCATAGTGAAGAGCTGGGGCAGATCAAAACAGAGCTAAAAGAGAGTGATTATCTGTATAGTACTTAAATTTATCAGGTGACCAGAAAAACAAATCAGTTATTGCAGGTTTAAAACACAATTGTGTTATTTAAACAAAAGGATGTGCATACGACAAACAAATCTACAAGGATACACATATTATTAACGATCAGTAAAAAATAGTGAGTGTGTCTCCATCCACCTGTTTTTATGCACATTTTCACTTAATAAAATAAGAATGAGAAGAATAAAAAAACCTGAGTGGAAATTTCAAAACAAAAGTGGAAATATCGCTAAAAAAGTTTCCGCTTTCGGCTGAGGTGGGAAACTTGCTGTATTGATAAAAACGCTGTTCCATCTGCTGCCATTAAATATGCAATAAATCAATGTCACATTTCCATCATGTTTTCAACATTGTTTTCTAGTTTTTTAAAGTTTGACTGGCGCTCTTATAATCATTTTGTTGCACCCTCTTCCTCTGCAATCATTTAATGCAACCTGACTGGAGAATTAGCGCAACAAGCTGTTATCTCGATGAGCCAAACTCCTAATATTCACATAACAAGTGGATTGAAACTCATTTATTTGCATTTTCTGTGGCGTGCTACCTGGAAATTTGTTGAAAATTGACACTAAATTTGTACAAATTTCTAGTGACATTTTAATTTTAAAAAGTTTTAACACTTTACAACCATGTCATATTTTAATGTGAGTAAGTAACCCAACAGTAAAAATAAAGAGTAAGCAACACCCTTGTGGTTTTCTACCCATGTGTACTGGGTAAAGTTATCCTAGCAGGGTGTGAAGTGTAAAAACTGGAATGTTTCTACTATTTCCTTTCACAGCAGTGGCCCAAAGAGAGATGACCCCTACCTGCAACACTAGCTTTTGTTAACTTGAAGCCTCACTGGAGCTAACCAGGCAGACCACACACAGAGTGAAGAGGAAGCACACCGCTGAAAAAGAAATAGAGAGGATGAAGAGGCAAAGGGGAGAGGAGTTAACGGCCTTGTTATCAGAGAGGGTGAAAAATGAAATGGTGAGTAGTTTTTTCTGCCAAAATGTATGTTCACCACCTCCCCCTCAGTGTCACACGTTATCCTTTGCATCTCTCATCCTCTTTCTCTCACAATGTTGCTGTTAAAGTGAATTTGCTTTATTTTCTTTTTATATGGAGTTTCCATCATGCTCCACTCCCTCTGTGGTTCCAGCGCGGCTGGCCAAATGGCTATAAAATGCTCAAAGGACATCAGAGCGGGAAAAGGAGCCCTATTTGTTAGCCTAACAAAATCCCCAGTAGTTAAATAGGCAGTCAACATGTGAGAAAAAAGAGGCAATGCTCTGCCTCATTGCTGTTGTGAGGACCAAGACAAGTGGCCGAACAACAGCCAAAAAGGATCTAGCCAGAGCGAGTGTCTGCATATAGGATATGGGTCAATACTTTATTTATTTATGTATGTTGTGGTAGGGCTCTTCATGAACAAGGCTGATTAAAGCTCAGTCAAAGTACTGTAAAATGTACAATACAAAGTAAAGAATAAAATAAGCACCTTTAAAAAAAACAAGAACATGAGTCAAATAAAAGCAGCTTTGGTCAGATAAAAAAAAAATGCATGCAAAGTCATCATGTGCTTTCAACTGCTGTGTTTGCTAAAATTATGGCTTTACAATGCGAGTGGAATGACGGAGTCTGTTTTCCTGCAGTCTGTTCCATTTGGACGTGAAGTGAATGAAAACTGAAAGCAGATTTTTTTTCTTTCTTTCTTTCTTCTTCTTCTTTTACTGTGGTTTTCTGGGACTTTGAAAACTAAACAGTCGTGACAAGTTTATGTCAGTGTACCCTCTGTCGCTCAGTCTGTTTTTCTAAAACAGGGCTGTGTTGCTCGGTCTGGTCTATTACCTGAGACACTACAGGAAACCTTGGGACATAAGAGTGTGATTTCACAGATACGGATATGGATCAGTTATGGATTTCATAGACTCATTCAATCTAAAACAAGCGCTCGGTTTAGAGTTTTATGTTTAAATACATGTTAGAAAGTAGTAATCAAAAGAACAGTGAAGAACAATTAAAGGATGCAGCTGCCAATATTCTAATATACTCCCATGAAAAGACCAAAAGAACTCTGGAGAACTCAACCACAAATCCACTGGTTCCTATACTGAGGATGTAAATCTTTAAAATCATAAAGAAAAACTTCTTTTTTTAAATTATGTTTTAATAAACTCTGTATTACATTTTCTAGTAAACATTGCTCAAACAAGAGTACATTTGTTTGGGACTATTTTCAGACACAGATTGGTTGTGCTAGCATGCGGGACAGTAATTTACTCAAAATCAATGTTCACCTCAATGAACTTGAAGGAAAGAATTAAGCTGCACCAGGCTTTGGTCACATAAAATACTGGAGAGTCAATTCATTGTTGGGACAGTTGTTGACAAGATAAATATAGAAGAGATTCAGCCACCAAACCATCGTCTTTGCTGTCCTGTCATTTTCTCAACCTGATGTCTGCTGTAATTATGATGCTGAATACAATGTCATCCAGTACTTAATTTCAGTTCTGCCTTCGGTATATGATGGGTCAGTCTGATCTCTGCTCAGTGATCCAGTCACACTCTCGGTCATCCCACAGCTCTGGAGGTTAAATAGCTGTAAGAAAACACATTAATCTGCAAACACTTGGTGAAACTGGCCTGAAGCTCCCTCTCTACTCTCCTGCCTCCCCCTGGCAGCCGTGCCCGAGAATAGGCATGTAAACCATGTAGGCCTGACACCAGTTGTTTTGACTGAGAGCACTGAGGCACTGACTTATTGTGCAACACAAGGCAGAACCTTTAGCTGGTAAGCTATAGCAACAAATTCCCCGCTGTAAACTCAACACTCCCACTTCCAGAATGGAGCTTTTCCAGGATGGAATTTTGGAAGCATTTCCCTTAGAAAGGTGCCGTTAATCATATCAGAACATTTTTGATACACGCAGTGGAGTGTATTTCTCAGCATTGTTACAGTGTTCCCGAGTAATCCACACCCAACAGAGTAAATTTGGTACTTGAGATAGTTTTGAGCAGGCCGGTCCACAGCTGTATCAGTGCTGTAAATGGACAAACAACGCTGCAGTCGCCACTTCAATACTCACTTAGAAAACAGTGGAATAACGTCACTAAATAGGCTTAAATTGGCATTCAGGCTGTCGTAACTATGTGGCACTTCACATATTGTCTTAGCAGGTTATAAAAAGTACAAAAAATTTCTGCCCCTAAATTACCCCAAATAAATACTTATAAAAGTACATTATGATCAGCCTTAGCTACACTTTTATTGAGCGCTAATTAGCAAATGTGTATGCGACAGTGATACAAGATGCCGTGTCATCACAACTAGTTTGGAAGCCACTCATCATTCAATATGTAACTTACAGTGTGTATGATGAGGAAACTTGATATTCAGGGTAGACTTAAAGTGAAGTGGGAAACATCTTGTCCCCAGCAGGTGAGCTTTTAAAATGAAAAATATTTGCATATTCATTGATTATGATTTCACTGATTGAGAAAGAGTACATGTCATTCTGTCATTTAGCTAAAAGCACAGCTGAGCCTACAGCCAACAAACTGTGAGGTTATATACTTGTTAGCATTCAGACATGATGGAAAACTAGCTAACGCGGAGCGGGTTGAACAGAGTATTTTGTGTTGCTGAATGTGAACATGTGATCTTATTTCCGTGTCACGCAGCATCCTGATCCACTTTTTGCACAGACCGGCAGCTGAGGAACACTTGTGGTTATTTGTGTGCATTCTCTGTCTGTGTCCGATTCTGTCATCATGCAAGGGCTCTGTATTTGTGCAGTTCAGTCAGTGGATGCAGCAGGGTGTGTCGCACTGCATGCTTTTTATATTAACATGCAAACTTTAGAAGATAAACCTGCCATAGTTCCATTTAAAGCTACATTACAATTTGATTTTAAATGTTGGTTTCTTGATATTATACTGAGACACACTTGTGCTTCTGTCATATGACTTCGTATCCATTGTTAGTGTAAAATAAGCTACAAACTAATGTGAATTATCCATTAAGGTATAACATGCAACAATTCATATGCTCAGACATTATAAAATGTTCCAGATGGAGATGTGCAAAGACTACAGAGAGGAAACCGATCTTCCTGGGGCCCCAAGTCAGCCTGTTTGATTGGGCCCCATTTGTTTTTAAACTACACTGCTGATTAAAGCAGCTTGACTGTCAACTGTTTCTGACATTTGTGGGAATCCTTGTGTGATTCTAAAGAATGAAGGCCAGGACTCTGAAGGGGATCTGAGACCTGAGCGTACTTTCTTTTTTTTTGTTGGTCTGGTCTCAAACCTTCCCAAATGGTCCCCTCACAATTCTTTTTCTGCCCAGATAATGATTCATTGCAACTGTTTAACAACTTTTGATTCCAGTAAAGCGCAGCCTACAAGCCTTGCCAATAAACAAACATATTGTAATTAGGCTACTTAAAATCTAAAAGTTAGACTTCATGGTGGTCTTTAAACTCTTGATTTTTAATCACACATACTAAACACATTGCTTCAAATGACTGAAACTTGGATTTTTCACATTGACTGTGCAGAATGTTGCCTGTGGACAGTTTGTCACTTTAAGGCTGTTTTTAAATTCATCTGCTGGTGGGTGAAGGTTCCTCTGTGCTCCCCTTAAATCAAAATTTGAGATGTATACATACGAGATGATTTCTTGACTCACAACTAGTTTGGAAGCTGATTGTGGTCCAAGTAATACACAAGTGTGATGTGGACTTTAAGTGAAGTAGGAGACATCTCGATAATGACATGCCCATCAGCCTCAGCTATACAATAGGTACTAGTGCTGCTAGTTAGCTAATGTTAGCATGTTAAACTAACATGGTGAACATAAGTAAGATTTTTAAGTATGAAAGTTACAATAGTAAACATATTACCTGCTAAACAGCAGCATTCTAGCTTTGTCATTGTGAGCTATTGTATACTGTATATAAAGATGGACGACACGCTCCCAAAAGTGAAGCCAAAAATCTTGATCGCCCCCTGGTGGTAGGCTGCAGTAGAGGTAATTAACTCCTCCCCCTCAGTGATACCAAGTAGGACATGGGCCAAACTAAAAACTCAAAGTACCCATCAAATAAATTTTTCCGAAAGTTTCCAAAGGTTTCTGCATTTTAGGTAGTTCATATCACGCTGATGTATGCTCAAGTGTTAATTTTTGTGATTAGTTTGGTTTTACTTAGCTATTTAATGCTATAAAACGGGGTGAAACGTCATGATTGACAGCTGAGCCGTGCTCGCGATTGGGCGGGTGCATGTATGGACGGGAACTCAATACTGTGGCTCCACTGCCCGGTTGCTACTGCGCAGACTCTGGTTCCAAATGATGTCACCAGCGCAAGATGACAGTGCTCGTATCCGGGATATTTTAGCTTCATTTTTGCACAATGGGAAGAACTGGAGATGCAGTGTCCATCTTTATTTATGTCAATGTTGTGAACATGTTAGCATGCTGATGTTAGCATTTAGCCACAAGCCCCACTGTTAGCACTTTTACACCAAAATTAGCATGTATACACAAGTTTTTTAAACGCGGGTAAACCTGCTAAAATAGGCGATTGACCCCATTCACACTTCCATCTGTTTTTTTTAATCTGATGTGTCACATTCTACATCACGAACGTCACGCCAGAAACAGGGTTAGTAAAGCAGCATGGAGGCCAGTGATGATGTTACGGTGGTTACTGTTTTGTATCTTTTACTACAGTCTATCTTTCAACAGTCCACGTTGGTACAGAAGTGCAAAAAGAAAAATTGACCGCATCACAAAGTTCCTCGTTATTTACGCGCCACCGTCCGGATGTGTCATAGCATCGCGCCGGAAATGGGTCAGAAATTAGCATGTCCACCCGGGTGTTACGTTTACTTCACAGCCGAGCCGTGCCGGAGGCGAAAAATACTACTACTGACCACTGCAGGGTCAATTGACCCGGGAGTAAATCCCGATTGTACACATCCACATTGCGCTCAAAAGTCAGATGTTACCGGGTTTAAGTGGGTTTTTTGGCCAGTGTGAAAGGGGTACGTGTCTAAGTGCAGTGCCTCACAGTTCACCAGTTAATTCACTTTTTTTGTGTAAAACCAGCACTTTACCTATTATTCAAATCAGAGTAGCATATTTTTATATTTGTATATACATTCTTAACTTTTCAGTGTGTCAAGCTCTAAAATAAACTCTGCTTCTGACATTATGTAGCGCAACAGTCGTTTTCCTTCTGCTCAAAGAAATCCTCACAAGACTGTGTTTACATCCTAAAATAAAAAACCCGAGCCAGCCTTAATGCAATATCCTGAGCAGCTTCTGCACATAGGGGTGGTGGTGGTGGGGGGGGGGGCTGGCTCCTGGAGAAATTTGATCCTGCAATGGGCCCTTTAAAGGAATATGGGATGAGTCTGTTGAATGGAGCTCAGAGCGAGTCCCACTGAAGTGTGCGCTCCAAAGAAACCCAAGGACAGCAGCGGGACGGGGTGACACAAGACATGTAGTTAACACTGAAAAAAGACATGAATGAGGAATGAGAGGGGAGAGAAAGTCGACGGACTGAAGGAGAAGTTATGAGCCGAATTGCGACGAATTACCGGGGAAAGTGTCCGTGAGCGGAGAAAGCCGACTGAGGGGGGGAGAGACAACAAAGTCACAAGGTAAAGTAGCTGTGAAGGGCTCCGCTGTTGAACCAGAGTTATCTGTTTGGGTCCACCACTGTTAATAACGCAGATGCCAAAGGACGAATTTAACGAAGACGCGGGAGGTTGTTTGGCTGCAGCTTAGTATTTGGAGAGATGTCGAAAGTCTGCTTGAACTCAGTTTTTCGCTGACTGACGGTTTTACTGTTGCTACTATTCTACGAAGCTGTGCGCGTCTGGCACACCTGTTCCTTGTGGCCTTTTTTGGACAAAATCTTGCACGCAGCTTGCCCTTGCAACATTCATTCAAGCTATATCGAGTCAATATTTGAATCCAGGAAAAAACACACATCATCTTGGTCGCATCTGCATGACTTCAGAGGAGACTGCGTGTATTTCTTTCTGCCACACATGCACATTCTCATGCGCATATGGAGAAATCATGATTGTCTACAATGCTCCATACAGCAATCTGACCCCTCCAGCAGCAGCAGCCAGAGTTGGTACTTAACATGTTCCTAAGCTAAAACATGACCAGAAGATATATTCCGTCTCACAATATATGGTTAGGGATGTCTGTTGCAATAACTCATGCTGTTTTTTTCTCTCTCCAGAAAACAAAGTGTTTCTCCATGCCCTGCAGAGTCTTTTAGATGTTTTGTCTTGTAGATGTTTACACCTCAGTTCAGAAGAATGTCAGGGCCTGTATTTAGGGCTGAGACTGATAATGAGTGTGGTCAGTTTGCTGAGGCCTGTCATTAACCTGAGCGGGGAAAGAGCTGCAGACTTGCATGCTGGCAAAAGGTAGGAGGAGAGGATGAAGAGGAAGGAAGGAAGGAAGGAAGGAAGGAGAGACTGAGGAAGGGAATATGAGGGTGGGAAAGGTGCTGCAGGAGGAGAGGGAAGAGGTGCAGGAAGATGGAAAGTGAGAGGTGTTGGAGGAGGGGTGAGGCAGATAGAAGGAGGAGGACGACGACTTAGATAAGATGATAAATGTAAGGAGGATGAACATGAGGTATATTCATGAATTAAAAAGTAGGCTGAAGACTTGCATTTGCTTCTGTACTGCTTCAGATGTTCAACTTGAGTAATTGCCGAGTCGAAATTGTCTTTTGAATCTGAATTATTACAAGATAACAGTAAAAAACGAGGGCAGATGCTGTTATTTATAACGTTTTAGAACATTCTCCTTTTGCACCAAATAACATAAACCTCTGTTTTACAGAATAGGGTCGAAGGTTAAGAAATGCGTGGCTGCATTGGAGACACCCCCCCCCCCCCCTTTATTCATAGGACTATATCCCAGCTGTTGCTGTTAAATGGGACCAAAATAGTGAGGCAATAATTTAAACAAAAGTGTGAGGCCTACTCGACCGGGTGGGAGTCGACAGAGGTCCCCTTTGTTAAACATTTGAGGCCACAGAGGAGAAGATAAGGCAATATTTAACACACCCATACTTGACTCCTTGTGCAGATAATTTGTCTTTGTCTTTTTTTTTGTACACACAGAGATCTGCCACGCTGACACAAATCTGCAGTGTCTGACCCAGATTCACACACACACACACACACACACACGCTCCTGTGCTGTTTGATGGGAGTATTTTTTCTTTATATTTGAAGGGGGGGTTTTGATGCCAAAACTTGGGGAAGCCAAGTTGGACTTCTGCAGAGACAACAACAACGGGGATTTGAAAACGCCTGGTGGGGATGATATCACCGAACCACCTAATCACTTACATCACCGCAGCTGCATGCTCAGCAGTGTGTCAGCGTGTGTGTGTGTGTGTGTGCGCGCACGTGTCTGTTTCCAATCTATTTCCGTGTGTATCTCCATCTGTGTGTCGCTGGTAAGCAAGCGCTGAAGAGTTACGACTGGCCCGGGGAGTGTGTGTTTGAATATGTGGTGATTGAGGAGGCTCTAGTCAATGCACGGACTGACTTGAGACTTGTGCTCCTCGCATCCCTCTCGAGAGCAGCACACACACGCACACACACACACTCAGACCTTTGACTGAGAAAAGGTGCAGTCAAACAATCCGGCTTTGCAACAGCCAGACACAAAACGCCACAAACGATGTCTCATCGAAACAATTTTATATAAGAATCTCTGATAGCTTCCACATTTTGATTAAAAAACGCTCCTTGCTGGATGTTGAATCTCACTTTGTCTGAGTAATAATGCAGTATCACTGTCAGTGTAGTCAGCTGGGTGCAAGGTCTCGCAGCTAGATGGAAGTAGAGAAGCTCCAAGATCCTTCGTGTCTGTCTGCAGCAAGTAGAGGACTCACCATTCTGGGTTTAGCTCCCACATGCACCTCCCCACCCGCCCGCTCTGGGTGGCCTGCGTGTTACCAAACATGGATCTACCATGTAGATCCTGGAAAGCTTGTTTTTGTTGTCTTGGTTGTTTTTTTCCCCCCTTTCCTCCCACCTGAATGTTTCCAGCATTGGTATGATAGGCCAGAAAGACCGAGAAGATACTGCAGAAGAGAACAGTATTCATCAGATCGTATTTAACAGCTGACTCATTGAGAAACTGGCCTCTGCATTTCTGTAAACCATCCCACAATGGAGGGTTATGCTCATGTAAAAAGAGAAAATGACTTTTTAATTCGTAACAAAAGCTGCTTTACTCCCACACACACAGTGAAAATGACCTCTTTCTTGACAGGTTGATGTGGGGTGGAGAGGAGATGTGGCCTTCTGTAACCTCTGCTTGCCTTCCTTCCTCATCCTGCTCTTCAAAAAAAGCTTCACATTGCACTTGCTAATTATTCAGTTAGGTTTCTGGCACCGGTTGGCATGACCTCTAACAACCACCGTATGTCCAACAAGTAGGGAGTGCCAAAGGAATTGTGCCGGGGAGGATTAGCATGGCAGTGCTGAGAGTGTTTAACCATCAAATGGCTTGTTTGCACCCAGATGTTGGCTCTTCTGGAGGAGGCCTTCCCTGTCCTGGCTTGCCCCAAAGCAGGGCTCATTCAAGCAGTGATTCCCACTCTTCCCCACACCGGCGTCCTGCTCTACTTGACCTTCAAAAACTCCAGTGTGCCCAGAGAGAGAGAGAGAGAGAGACAGACGTAGGTAGCTGGGCCTTGACTGTTTAGCCTGGGTGCAGCGGTCGGCTGGCGAGACCTCCACATGCATGACTTCTGTAATTTGTTTGCTAGGCCTGTATTTATGAGCATGCTAATTGTAGGGAGTGCAATGGTGCAGTTATAGTCACTGGACTTGAAACGTCTGCTGTTCTGCTGACGGTGTCTGGCCTTCTGGCCGTCTTTCTGTCTGAATACGTCCTTATGGCTACTTTAATGTCAAGATAACCAGTCTTTTATTGAGTTCGTGCAGTCGGGCCTTAACCTTTGTGAATGAGTATCCCTTTAGGGGAAAATAGCCACTGGTCAATCCTCCTCAGGTAAAAATAACCTCAGCGCCCCAGTTTCCCACATTCAGCACTCGGGCTCATTCATTCTCACACATTCTTTCCTCCTTTCTTTGCCGAACTGAGCTGACGCACCCCCCTCTCTCTAGCAGCGATGGGACTGTCATGCAGAAAGACACCATTGTGCTGCGCAGGATCCCGTTTCAGTCTTGCCTTGTAATTAAGAAGGGATTGCATGGCTAGGGAGTTGTGGGTGGGGAGGGGGTAGGGACCAAGGGATTGGGTTAGTAGGTAATTTGGCTAAAAAGCAGAGCGCTGACCTGCTTTGTTGCTGGCAGGCCTGGGAGCCGGCACGCATGAACCCAAACTCCCCCACTGACACACAGCGTCCCTGCTGAGGTTTTGTTCAGTGTGTGTGGGCATGTGGAAGGAGGAATGGTTCCGGCTGTGGCAGTCGCTAGGTGCTGTGTTTTATGTGTATGTTTCTTTGTGGTTACACGTCACAGAGAAACACAGAAAGTGAGAAGAAGTGTTTATTAAACTCAAGTCATTGAGGACTCATCATTACGGCTTGCTTTACTCACATTTCCTCAGTGAATCATGGGAAGTGCGGTCAGCAAAGAGCATTTTAGAGGTTAAATCGCTTTTTTCTCCTCTTGTGTCATAAATGAAAACAGAAGCTGAACTGCTTGAGGAAATACCATCAAAGGTTTATTTGTGTATCCTGTTGGGGCTGATTTTTTTTTTTAAGAGAAAGAGATTCAAGTTAAATATGACATAATCATTAAGGACCAAGGTTTTGTTTTCACAATATTGAGCCCAATGATTCTTGACAGGAAACTCAAATCAAACAAACCATATGTCAGCATGAAGTGCTGATTAGACTTGTGTTTTGTTTTTTCTCGTCTGGCAGCGCAGCCTGAGTCCAGAGGCAGAGCTCTGAATCCTCGCCATGGCCGACGTGCTGGAGAGTGGCGGCGGGTCAGGAGCCGTCAGAGTGGCCAGCGTGGATTGGCAGAAACGCTGCATCTCTCTGGAGATGCAGCTGCTGAGGTTCCGGCTCCAGGCGGGGAAAATCCGAGAGCTGCTGGCGGAGAAGGTAAGAGAAAGAAAATTATCAAGCATACAGAGTTTTTCCTGATTTTAGTCTTCTGGAGCCAGTTGTTTCAATTCCTCTAAAGTTCAAACGTAGTTTAGTTAAAACATTTAAGGGTAAACTAAGTGGAATTTTACACATCAATGAATTAAAACATGCCGCACCACACAAACTAGTTCTTGCATAGAAACTAGTTGCTACTGAATATTTACACCCAGAAACTGCCAGGTTTAAATGTTGTGTTGCAGAGCTAGCTTAGCCAACAAAGCTATCACACGCTAGCTCAGCTGACAAAGCTAACGTTAGATTATGAGAAGAGGTAACATGGAATATGGAAGATAGATTTTAAATTATATTTAACATACGTGAAATTAAAAACGTGTTATCATTATGCTGACCGCAAAACATTAGTTCGGTTAGCACAATCGGATATTTCCCACAAATTTTAAACTACATATTATAAACTTCTTTGTCCATTTATTCATACATAAATGAAACAGATGTTACAGCTTAGTGACTTCCTGTTTACAAAATTGATTGCTTTTTTAATATAATTTGCAGGAGCATTTCACGCCTTAATTAGAAAGCAATAGTGGAGAGATGACAGGAAATGAGGAAGAGATGCAACAAAGGTCTCCAGCTGCTAAACCTCAGGGGCAGCCCACAGTTAACTAAGTTGAAAATGGATTTATTGGAGCAACTCAACCCTGATGAGAGTAGTTTATAACTAACCTCAAAAACAACTAGAACAACAAACAACAACAAAAAGTCTTCAGTGGCCCAGATGCCATTTTCTTCTGCAACTACCTCCAGCTGCTCGTGGGGGAACACAACATTCCCAAGCCAGATGGGAAATGCAGTTTTTAAAGTGTATTGAGTTGAGATTTCTGAGTTACTGTGATTTTATCCTTTGCCTTTGGTGAAAGTGACCCAATACACCTAGTGCGTCTATGCTAAAACTTAATCCATTAATTTAACACTTAAATTAATGGATTAGGAGGGTCAGAAACATATTTATTTAAGGACACAAGGGTGACAGTTAACTGTATTTTGAATGAGACTTTTCCTGCTTTGTACAGCCTGTGTTACATGTTTGAACTGACGATGTGACCTGATGGGCACATATAATGTAAAAATGAACTGAATCTGTGGCTGTTTAAACTTGTCATGCCACTTTCGTCTTCAGAACTAAACCACGCCACAAGATATTCTGACTAAACACTGTGCAGATTTTAGTGCTCTTCTTTTTTTTCGTCTGGTAGTGTTTTTAAGTGCACGAGGAGACAATTAAAGCATGTGAATGAGTTAGAAATACAGGTGCGTATGTGACTGTATGTTTCCATGTACGCGTAAAGACAGATGAGATTACCCAGCTTATTTGGTAAACAACTTGGTCCACTCATGCTGTGTCATCGGAGGTTGGCTACAGTTGTAGCCAAGATGAATATTTAACATTTTAACTCATCACTTGTGGTGCTATCCTTCAAGTTTGGGAAATAACCGCCAGCTCCCGGCCAAATGCTTGTAAAGTTGTGGTTGTTGTAAAGCCAGACTACCAGACACTTTGGAAAGTAATCAGCTGTCATCTATAGAGATTCAGCTCCGCTCTGAAGGTTTGTCGGTGAAAGAAGTGTTTGGATTAGAGGAAAGAGGAGTGAGTGTAGTAGCAGAATTTTTTTCTTTTTTCCTTTTCTTGACTTTTCTGCAGTTTCCAGTTTATTCCTTTTGTAGCTTTACAACAAACTGGTCTTTATAGACTCTTTTGTTTGGAGTGTCACAGTCATACTCTTTCTGTATCATTTCTAATTCTGGAGCGCTACAGTGGTTCATTCAGTCAGTCAGCAGGATGTTTACAGTCCAAACATGAACCCGGTGTCTGATAAGAGCAGGATGACTCCCTGCTGTGTCCTCTGTCAGGTTCTGTCAGACCTCCAGCTCTTGGAGGAGGATCTACACCAGCCGAGGGTTTTTGCTTTTTTTCACAAGTTGGCAACCTAAAAGTTCATGATTTATTATTAGAGCATGCGTCTGGTGATATTGTATATATTTCTTATGGTCAAAATGCCATTAAAACACACAAAAAAATGAATTGATCCTACAAACAAGTGTTATCTTTGTAGCCTGATAGTTTATTCCTTTGTGCTTTAGACCTCCATTGTTGGACCACACTGTTGCATTGGGGGACATGTTCAGATCTTTAAATCATCGCCTGCATCTCTGATTTCCTCAGTAATTCAAATACTGTTGCTCTGGTGTAGTGCTTATTGACGGCTATTTCCACAGACTGTAGAAACAATCAACCGATCAGAACTTCGCAGGCAGGACTTAAGTCATCTTTCTGCATAGCTAACTAGGTACCTAGCTACATCCGTGACAAATGTAAGTCGATCAACGAGGTAATCTAAACAAAAAAATACATCACACTTAACAGCTCTGAAATCAGCATATTTCTTAGATTTTTGTAAAGAATATTAAGTTTTAACGGCTTCTTTACTCACTGCTACCATGACTGAAAATTACGTACACGAGATGGATACAACACTTGTTATTGTTTGATTATGAAGTGAAACAAAATGCCATTCAGCCTAATAATCAGGCTAATGAACATGGGGAATTTTGTTCATATTGTCCTATAAACGCCATTCTGGTGCTAAACAATACTAGCGCACTGGGTGTGTATTAATCTGCAGCTGAAAATAGTCCCCAAGAATTTCACAATTTGCTCCTGTTTGAATAACGTTTATTGGAAAACCACGGCTTCCTCAGCCTTTTTTTAAGAATGAAAATGTATGTTTGTGAGCTGTTTGTAAAGATTTACGTCTCCAGTAGGATACAGAGGGCTTGGGGTATGGAAGGGTATGGAAGTCATCATGTACAGTACCGATAGGTGGATGGATTGTTAACACATTGTTGGTTTTGGTTGGTTTTAATGGGATTTTTTTGACAGTAAGAAAAATATAGAATAAGCCCAATCAAAGAGGGAAGTTCCAGCTTTCTGAAATCCGACTCATTACTGTCCTTCGTCCCGCGCTCTCATTAAAACACACATGTTAAAACCCGGCGTACGCCCCATTTATTATTAAATGTTCTTTTTGGCCATGTTGCAAAGAAGAGTTCCATGTCTTTTTTTTTTAAACAGGCTAATTAATCTCTAACTTTTTCTTTCACTCCTTCTTTCATAAACATACATGTATACAAACAGTTTAAGTGGAGGCCCGTGCTGCTGACTGTGTTTTTCTGAGTTTTTTGGGGGAGGGGAGGGTGGTGAGTGACTACCATGCCGTCATGTTATTGCTGTTTGGAAAGTCTGCTTCACACTCTTCATCTCCTCTCTTGCCAAGTTAGGAGTGTTTTACGCATTGACCCACTTTGGTATGGAAAAACATGAAAAAAAAAAAAAGTTGATGTGGTTGCCTGTGACATGGCATTTATCCCCAGAGGTTGAGTGAGGGAGAAGAGAGAGAGAGGAGATGCCCCATTTGCCTTGTGAGGAGTGTAACAGGATGAGTACTCCATTTAAGAGTTTTTTTTCCTGTGGATTAGGAAAGTGCAATCGACAGCTGTCAGCTGATGGCCTCTAAGAACAGAAACTTCCCCATGCAGAAATAACTAGAAGACATTGGAAAATGACTAGCAGAGAATATAGTATATATTCTGGTGCCAAAGTACGACAACTTTGTAATTAAACGAGAAGAAATTGGCCCAAAACAAAAGTAAGTTGGTTCAATCCAGATTTGATCACAAATTTGAGTTTGTTTTCAGAGTTTGTTTTATAGCTGGGAAAAGTAGAGTCTCACTCGAGATTAAAGGTCTGCTCTCTACTGCTGAGCGCTTAACCAGCGATGTTTCAAACCAGGGTTTTCATCAGGCAAATGGCTAACGTGAAGTGAGCATTATAGTCAACTGAGTGCAAATTCAGAAATGATCAAACAATACTAACGGTCGGGTTTTAATAGAAGAGAACTAGCTTGTACGATGGGTCGTTCCAATTGGCCATCATTGAAGAGGGAGACATGAAGTTGTCATTGACAGAAATAATGTAGTTGTGTCAAAAATGAGAAGCGGGCGTGAATGTCGAATTGTTTGGGTTTGGAAAGAGGAAAAAACAAAGAATATGGAGATCTGGATCAAAACATCCAGAGTGGCTGTCGGAAAACAGAGCATTGAGGAAATGTATCCGGAAGGTTTTGGTTTTCGAGTTTCAAATTTATTTACTAGGTTTTCTCAGAATACAGAAATACCTCATTCAGAGGAGCTTTTAGGTGTGTGGTATTCCCACTTCAAGGTTCCCTTCCATTACTTTGGTAATCTAATACTGGACAAATTAGATTAATCTCTTCCATAAGCCTCACGTGGCTCGAGGAGCAAAACACTGTTACTTGACTCAGTCAGCAACTGCAGAAGGTTCACCAGGTTCACATTTGTGTGTATAAACATTTATTTTCAAGAGCGGATTTGTTTGGATCAGCTCTTTCTAATAGTTCAACTGCTTTTTTTTTTCACGTTAAGGTTTGTCAGCTTTTTTGTGTTTAACCCTTTGAGAGATAGCTTAAGAGCTAGCTTCCTTGTGGGGTTTTGATGGCCAGTTAATCAGCTTCCTTACTGATTAAAATAACCTAAAATACCCTTTATCCTGTCTCTACCGGTGCCTTATTTGTCTTTTCCTTATCTGTCCCCTCTTTAATGATTGAGCTGGAGTCATTTCTGACCATCAGCTGTGCACAAGGGTTAATGATTAAAGTCGAGAGGCAGGTGGAGCACTCAGTTTATATTTCACCAATCAATATTGGGTGACTCATTTCATATCTTCTCTGTATAAGATAATGTGGTTTGTCAATGTGTACAAATGGGAGTAGACAAACATCAAGTAACCAGGAAAATCGGATCTACAGGATCAGATCTCAGTCAGTTAGTTTCTGGCAGTAAGAGTAAACAGATATTTAGCTGTGACAGATGTGTTTGCTGTCTGGGGAAACAGATGATCTGGTGTCTGTTGCCTTCTCTCATCTTATCTCCACCTCTATGGATATTATCTGTCTCTCTGGAATCCATACGAAAGCAGAGAGGGGCTACACTCTGCTTCCCTGCAGGATTAGTCTGCATAAGTCTACGCAACAAGAAAATTAAAGAAATTATTTACCAGCACTCTTTTGTTTTCAGTTTTAGTTTCAGTTAAGAAGCATGCAGTAAAATATAGGCTGGTGATATTCTGTATTTTTGTTATCATCAATAAATCCCATAAAAACCATCATCTCATTACTACTAATTTTTATGTCTCTTAAAATTGGCTAAATAATTTCCTAAAACAGCTGGATTTTGTATTGTGGAAATGATGTGAAAATGATTGTGGACTACTTTTAGCCATGGATTTGGTGCTCTATTGAGTACATTTACAGCAGCAGGAGGATAGGTATGTGGGATGCAAATAAACTACAGTAACCGTGTTCGTAGCAGTGAAGGAACATGTTATTAAGTGAAACAGTAACACGTGTCATGTGTTGTAGGTCAGTGGAACAGAGAAATAATATATTCAGACTTTGGCTGCACCGACAATACTTGTTAGTAATGGGATTTGTTGACGGTAAGAAAAATACAGACTATCATGAGACTTAAAGTCCTAAAAGTCTGGTGATATGTGAAACTAACACTGCTAATACAAAGCTTTCCGAAACATGACTCCCACCTCATCCATTTTCTGCCTCCTCAGCAGCAGAAGCAAGTGTGTTGCACTGCGGCCTGACAGATGCTGCATTGCAGACATAGTTGTCTCACGCCTGCTCAGCGACTCGCAGGCCTCAACAGTTGGACTCTGCAGTGACTAAAGAGAGACAGACAGCCAGATAAAGTGAGAGCGCTGCCTTACACAGTCTATATCCATATCTGATGGCCTTAAGGTTACAGAAGCCAGTTTGTTACCATCAGGTCAACTGTTTGAGTAGGAACTCAAGGCAGAGATGATATGCATCAGTGATTTCCAACCTGAGGCACTTGTCCGCAAGAGGTGACTTCTACAGTTACCAGAGGGTAGTGGAAATATTTTGAAGTAGCTTAGCAAGAAAATATGTTTTCATTAGGAAATAATTTGAGTCTGTAACCTGAAAACAACATGATGCGATTGATGAGAGTTCATGAAAATAAACTTGGAAGCAAGCAGAGGAGTAATTAATATAGTCCACAGTTCAAATAGTTGGATAAAGGTAATGGATAAGAACAGTTAGCGAAAAATAGGCTAGTGAATGAATGGTGAAATAGCTAAAAGTAGCATTAATGAACATACTGTTAAGGTTAAATCGTTAGCTAAAAGAAAGATTAAGCTAAAAGTATTGGAGTTAGCTAAAAGTAATGAATTTGAAATAACAAACTAAGGAATAAATGGTTGAAACATTTAGCTGCTTATTAAAGGATAATGTACAGCAAGGGGGTCATAATTGTGACTTATAATAATAATAGTTTATTGCTTTCGCTAAAGAAAATGGTCTATTATAGCATTGAATCCTCTGTAGCCTTATTAAAATTAGCAAAGCATTGTAATTCACATTAAACTGAACATTTTAATTGATGATAAAGTGAGACAAGGTGAATGGGACTCCTTTAGTATTATTGATGTTGGCGTTTCTGTCCTTGTTTACCCCCACAACAAACTCATCCTGTGGCAGTCAATGTTAGCTAACGATTTTTGCCACAGGGTGTCACCAGTCATCTGACATGAATTCACTTCTTTCTGCAGATTGATATGATTAAATGTGCATGGTGCTCCAGAGTCTGTGATCAGAACTGCATCCATAGCGACGGTCTGTTATTCAAAACAGTGGTGTGCTATTCAGAAATAACAGACCTTAGAATGCCGTAATTGACCAATCAGAACAGATTATTCAGCAAAGCCGTGTAATAACCATTAAAAATCAACCCAAAATAATTTGGAACATGACTGTTGGTACGTCTTCAAAGAACTGTTGGGAATCAGTGATGTAGGCTAATGGTCTCCTCTCTACTTGTGATGCAGTTCTCATGCATAAACCTTGTGATAAGAATATCTCTACCATTTGTTCTTTGGCTCAATCTCTGCAAAGTCTTTGACTCACGATGAAGGCTTTTGACCTTGAGGTGAAGAGTCATCGAGCCACTAGCCACCAACATGCGCTCTGGCTTTAGTGAGTGTTAATCTGGCTGCAAGGAAGCGTTCAGATGTTGTGAGTGGTGGATTCTGGGAATCAGGGGGCCTTCATGGAGGTGACGAGAAGAGGGCACAAAAAAAGAAACAAAGGGAAGGGAAACAAAGATGATGGGAGGAATTCAAATGCATCTCTCAAGCAGAGTGAATCCATTAGTGTGTTTGTTCTCCTTTCACTTGGGTCACTGAACTCAGAAGAAAGGGAGTCCTGTGTTGAACTTGTGTGTGTGTGTGTGTAAGCATTTAGAGGTATTTTGTGTGTGTGAGTGGCTTGCTGAGAGAGAGGGCACTTGCAGATGTGTGCATACTTGCAGGATGGACAGTGTTCGCCTTTGAAAGCACGAGTATGCGTGCTTGCACAAAAGGTGACGCAAGCTTGTGCACACACACATGGTGGCATTCTTCTATCACACTGCTGTTTGACCAGAGGTAGTAGTGTGAAAAATATTCAGCCTCCTCTGAGGGCCTCTCTGCCCTTCTGCTTAAAGTGCCACTCCTTTTTAAAAAAGAAATGATTTAATCTTCCAGAATTTTATCCTTCTTACCTGCTGCTTCTTCTCTCTGATTCAAACTTTTATAACCACTTTTATTGTTGCATTGATTTAGCAAGTTTTTCTTGATTAGGATTGTTTTCCGAACACACTTCCCACTACATTAATCTTTTAAATGTCTTCCCTATGGCAAAAGTGATTATGAAAGATTAAGTGTGTCTGCGTGAATCTGTGGGTGTGTGTGTGTGTGTTTGTGTTGGCACACTTGGCTTGGTGGTCTACCTGACTAATAGGGCCTTTTGTGGGAGGTTATGAGATGTGTCTTGCCATATCTTGTCAATGCAACTGTTGAGGATTGGTTGACCCGTGTTCAGAGTCACTGTAGCCTCTTTTGCCTCTATTCCAGATGCAGGAGCTGGAGCAAAGGGTGACAGAGGCTGACCAGCGGGCTGAGAATGCTGAGAAACAGGTAGTGGGGAAGTTCTCCTCCTTTGGACTACAGCTTGTGAAATATTTAAGAATAATTCCACTCTTTTAAAACCTTAAATCTGGCGACATCATCAAAAAGTTCAACCAGGAAAGAAACACAAACGGGTCATTTTATCACACAGGTGTTAAACAAACTCTCAGGTTAGCCAAACTCATGAAGGCAAACTGTTTTTTTTAGTGAGGATTGCATTTCCAGTTTTTGATGACATCTAGCTCTTGTTCCTTTCAACAAACGTTGTTGCTTTGGGCAAAAGCAAATGAATTTATTGTAATATAAAATACTTGCTGTTTTGCCTCAATCGGGATTATTACTGACTTGCTTTTATTCTTAGCCCACAGAAATGGTTTAAATAATTCGGCTAAACGTTTGGTTTGTCTGTTGTAAACATCTGCCTCTTGTGCTTTTTGCCCCATTGACTATGTTGATGCAGGTTTGCTAAGTTCTTGAGTCTGAGCTATTACTTTGGCAACCACAAAGCTATTATGCCTGAAAGAAATTATATCCAAAACTGAGACCCAAGTTGTAATAAACTGGAATTCATTTAAAAAGCCGAGAACATACTCTAAAAATGTACTAACCGCTAAGTAGGAGTCAGCCTTTGATGGGCCTTAACAAAAGAGTATGGTTTACGAAAAAGAAACCTCACACGGGCCATGACATATACTTTATCTCTCTTGCTGTTGTGTTTAATCTCAGATTTGCTGTCATTACTGGCTGGTCCAGGTGTTACTGTGGGTGGTAATTTAGTGGTGCCCTTTCTTTAAAAACAAAAAATACCTCAGGGCTTAGAGAGATTTTTCCTGTCAGAGTTGGCAAAAGTATCCTCAGTCTTTTCTTCTTGGCTTTGTGCCGTGCCCATCCAAAGTAAATGAACCATGCAAATTTGAGCTGTCTTTTGGCCGTGCGTGTGCATTCACTCCTCTAATTATGCATTTCAGATCCATGTCATGGAAGAAAAGCTGAAGTCTGCAAATATACAAACCAGCGAATCCGAGAGCTCGTTGTACAGAAAGTATCAAGACCTGACCAGTCAGGTTCAAGAAAAAGATGCTGTGATAAAGAGATTAGAGATGCAGCTGGAAAAACAGGTACGGACGGAGCAATCAGATAAAGAATAGAAATGTCCATTTATGTTCATAAAATGTAGTTTGAAATAATCCACAAACCCTGTTTTCTCTGAATACAGATCTTAGTCAGAGCCCAGGAGGCAAAAGTTATTGAGGAGAAGGCTGCCAAGATTAAAGACTGGGTCACCTTTAAGCTTAAAGAGGTAAGCTCGCACATGGATAGATACACCCCTGACTGAAGTCTGAGAAAGCCCCCCTGATGCCGAGACATTATCTGCAGCAACAAGAGATGCTTATGATTAAAGGTGTATTTTCTACATCTGTTTATACACTTTAGTTTTATCTGCAAAAAAAAGTCAGATAATTTAAAGATTTTATATAAATGACATCCCATGTATCCCCCTAATTAAGCAGTTTTAAGAGGCATAGCACTTACTTGAAAATTCAAATCACAATATCTGCTTATCTCACTTTAACTATATGGCTGCTAAAGGTTTTACTTTTGCTTTTCCTTTGTTGCAGATGGAGCAAGAAAACCAGCAGCTGAAAATGGCCAACCTGAAGCAGACAGAACAGATAATGTTGCTGCAGGACAAACTACAATGTGAATACTGCTGTAGGTGTTTGGACAACAGGACCATTTAACTATTTAACACTACAAATTAAAAGTTGTAATGTCTTCATTTTATGTCTTTTAGGGCTTTTCAATTTAATGAAAAAGACTAAAAAGACCTCAAAATTACTTTACAATTTAACACATTTAAGTTCGTGTGTGCATTATGGTAGCCAACCGCACAAAATCACATGAAGACAAACCACCTTCGTCACTAAGATGTGTTTTTACCTGCTTTGTTCTAATTGTACATTTATTAGAGCAGTTTTCACAAAAATTACATATGTTTATGGCGTTATCATGTTTCTATATAATAAAACAGGTGTCAGAAAGTGTCAAAGAAGTACTGTCTCTTCTGGGATCCACAATGGGACCTTATTTCATGAAAAATATGAACGTAGTTAATGGTGAGAGACAAATAATTTTTTGACCCTGTTTCAATTGTGACATGAATTACACATATGATGTTTGTCAATTTAAAGGATAATATTGTGAGCCAAGAAAGTTGTATTTTCTTGTAAAGATAGGAAAGTGTCAGTTAGCTCACATCTCTTGTCGTGCACATTATACGTCACCAACGCCAACATGGTCGTCACCTTGGCACAGGAAAAGTATTAAAAGAGGTGAAAGCCGCAACAACCCTGGCCATGTTGATAGCTGCAGCTATGTGAAAGGAGAGTTAGTTGGTTCCGTTAGCTAGCAAGCATGCAGGACTGGCTCTACAAGGTTTCTGTCACAAGACGTCACTTATGCAACTGTTTGGTGTGTTGTCTTTCTAATTACATATGTTCGCAGTCTTATACTTCAACAGTTTTATGACAAGCTGTGACTTTCTTGACTTGCAGAATTATCTTTTAAATTGATAAACATCATATGTGTGATTCATGGCACAATTCAAACGGGATCAAAATATTATTTGTCTCTCCATTATACCATACATATTCTTTCTGAAATATGGCTCCATGGTGGTCCGTGGAAAAGGACTTTGCCTCTCTATTGTAATGTAAATGTATCATACTGTCAGCTGTTGGATAACAGTATTTTGTTAGCTGTAGTACAGTAAGATGTCATGTAGACAGGCAGGGAATTCATGTATCCGCTATATATAGTGTGTGTGTGTGTGTATATATATATATACAGTGTACTGTATATGTATACATCCCAGAGCTCCAGTGGGAAAGACACTGAGTTACTGGTGTTGTCTTTCCTCTCCAGCCCTCTTAGAGAAACCTGTATCCTGTGGATCTCCTGCAACTTCCCCTGTAATGGATACCCACCTGGTGCCCAGCAGTCCGCTGTTTCCTCCCAGCTGCCCCGGCACACCACCTGCCCAAGACGACAGCTGGAGACAGACTGGTCCCCGTGGAGCTGCCTCTAATATCAAGACCTCGCCAACAGGTGTGCTGCCCTTAATTCATGTTATCTTGGGATGGGTTGTAGGAAGCTTTTGAAGTGGTGAGTGTCTTTCTTTTTCTTTTCTTTTTTATTCAAGTCTGGCTGATCACATGACAGATTGGGAGCCTCACCTAAATCCAGTCAGCAACCTTTATTTCCAAAACTTGTCTGCTCATTTTTGGTTTGAGCTGGGTAAAATAACAGGTGACAATCCTGTGGGCATTGGAGAAAAATGGAGAAATAGTATAGCATTTTAACACATTTATGATCTCAAACCATGATACCATTCAGTATGTATTGGTAATCCAAAATTCTATTGGATTCCTTTTATAATATTTACTTTTAAAAATAAGTTTTACACACACGTATCTTTATAATTTTCATCATATGTTCTTAATGCTCTCTTTCTCGCTCCTTCACATTATTAAAGACACTACATCTTTCTTTAACATCAGTTCCTCCATCGTGTGAAGGCTTTCTCAAATGTAATTTGTCTGTTCAGATGTGAAAAGAACTCTTGAACACTCCAGTAAAGGGATTTGCCTTGGAGACCTTGCAGCCCACGACGCTCTCTCTCAGGGTTGGAGCAGGGAGGGTCCCAGCAGCCCTGTTTCCATTAGCAGACCTGAGCTCCCAGTGGGCCCAGCGGGTCCGACAGGGGGCTCTGACAGAGACAACTCCTCCGATGAGCTCAACAGCAAGTTCCGCTCTCATTGCCTTCACTCGTCCTCATCGTCTTCATCGTCATCCTCAGCCTACGAGATGGCCCATGGACCAAGCTCCCCAGAGTCGACCATCAGATTAACACCCAAATTAACACCCCTGTCGCGATCCCCTTCTACCAACAACCCCTTCCCAAATCCTCCGGTTCACCCGTCAGGCACTAGTATGACGTTACCCAAAGTACGGACTCCGCTCACCCCCAGAGACAGCATCCAGCTAGTCAAGAAGCATTACAGCCAGCCACAGCCCAGCCTGGACAGACTTCACCTACTCAACGTTAACATAGACATCATGACCCCATCCTCAACTTCCTCCACCCTCAAGAGCACAGGCACGGCCACGTTGCCCTTCTCGCAGGTTGTGGAAGAAACAGACATTGATGATGGGCTTTCTGACAGCATGGATGGGGTGGTGGAGGGATCAGGATCAGAGGAGCCTGCCCAGGATGGAGTCTCCTTTGTGGGACTCGCAGAAGAACTGGAGCGGCTGGATCCAGAGGTTCTGAAGCCGCCAACACCTCCTTTACACCGCTTCCCCTCATGGGTATGAGAGACCACTAATAGAAAATCTATTTCTGCATGCTTTCTGTATTATTTTATGCTGTTATGATCTTACCTGCAAGAATGAACAATTCAGTTGGATCCATTATCTTTTTTGATTCAGCCCATGGCTCAGGACTCTTAGAAAACACCATCAACCACCAAAGGAATAGTTTGACATTTTGGGATATATGCTTATTTGCTTTCTTGCTAAGAGATAAGAACACTGACACTGATCTCATGTCTATACGGTAAATATGAAGCTACCACTAGCAGTTGGTCAGCTTAGCTTAGCACACAGACTGGAAACGGGGGAAACGGATAGCCTGGCGCTGCCCAAAGTAACAAAATCTACATAGCAGCACCACCAACAATCCTATATTTTGGACCAGATGAAGAAAGAAAAGAAAAACTCTAACAAATAGCCCACCATACAATGAGAAATTGTTGTTTTTACGCTTGTACAGATTAATCAAACATAACATGTTAATTTGTCAATTTTAGAAGTGCTACCTTTGGACACAGCCAGCCTAGCTGTTTCCCTCTGTTTCCAGTGCTAAGCTAAGCTAAGCTAACTGACTGCTGGCGGTATATCTTCATATTTACTGTACAGATGTGAGAGTTGTATATCGATCCTCTCATCTAACTCTTAGCAAAGAAGTGCGTAATTGTAGTTCCCAAAATGTCAAACTATTCCTTTTAAAGATTTATTCAGCAAAGGTCATTGCCGAAATGTTTTCCTATCTGAAGGTGTTTATAATGAGTGTTTAAGTGAAGTGATGATGAATTTTTCTGACTTTGTTGATCTCTGCAGGAGAGTCGGATCTATGCTGTGGCTAAGTCAGGAATGAGAGTATCAGAGGCCGGACCTGGAGCCAGGGGCCCCGGCCGAGGTGAGTCCCCTGCAGCCAGAAACAAGAAACCAGCCATCCATCCTTTCTTTACTGTAACATCCTTGGCTACAACGAGGCACTCAACATCCATCAGTGTAATGCAGAGAGGAAAGCAGTGTGTAATCCTGTATGCTTGTCTGAGTGTGTCATGAGCCTGGGTGGTGTAGGAGAAGTGTCAACACTGTGCAGTGGCATGTCATTTAGCTGATGCTAAAGCTGCTGCTGTGGAGGTGTGTGGTTGGTTCTGGATCTGTCAACGCCTTTGATGTCACTTCCTCTGACCTGAGGCTCCACACACCTGCACAGGTGTGGGCTCCTCTTCAGGAGGCTGTTCAGATCTCCGCCTCCCTTTTTATTTTTTTTATTTTTTTTTACTGACCCAAGGAAGAGCATAGAAGGGGTGAGGTTTAGAGGAGCTGACGGAGAGGCTGCTTTTTAATCAGCTGCGATGAAAGGACATGGTCTGGATGTAATTACTGCTATGCTTTCTGTCCCGACATTATCCATTATGTCAGGATGCAGACGGCGAGGTTTGACAGCACTCAGACTGTTGAATATCCTGACTGCCTGGTACATGGAGCTGACTGCCAAGCGGCTGTTGTGGATTAAGCAAAGGCTTGCTCAGCTTATTCAGCTTTCTCTCATGTTTATGCCTTAAGGTGGATCTGTTGTTGGAAAATTTTGATCTTAAAAAAAAAAAAAATACCATGGACCAGTTGTACTTTAGCTTAAGACTGTTTAACTTTTTGTAGTCGGTACTTGAGAAGCATTTATTATGACTAAGGGTGCTATCTTTTACCCCTTTGCAACTATATACTGTAGACTTCTTATTTTGGTTTGAGCCATCTGTAAATTTGTTACGCTGCTAATAAATGTAAGGAGCTGAAACAGTTTTTAAACAGTTTTTAAAGAATTAGTGATGTAGTCATGAATATTTTTTATTGTATCATTTGTGTTTTCTGTTCTGTGTGTTTTCCTACTGAGTATTTGTATAAAGGACAATGTAGGGATGGCCGTTGCTAGCTTGTGCTGCTAGCTTAAAGGGATAAAAGAAGATATAACACTACAAATAACAAAACAAGAAATAACAATTATTCTTTGCAATTGAAAACTTAATTTCCTGAGCAGCATAACGTACAGTTCAACAAGCTTAGCATTTTTGCTGCAACATAACTTGACCAGTAGCTTATGGTGGCGAATGTTAGCTAATGTTAGCTAACTTACGGATATTGCTGATTAAGTGCCAGTCAGTTTACAGACTTTATGACTCTCTTACTGTTACGTGTGTTATTGTCAACCATTTTTCTTTGGTAAATGCCTTGCTATTTACATGTCCATAAAAACATGTGAAATCAGATCATTTCTAATATAACATTAAATGGCTAAATAGTATTGTGTTTATTTTGCAGGGTCCAACTTACCCCAATATCCAGCGGCAGGTCCGTTCACCCAGTTGATCTATAAGAATATCAATGTACCAGTCTATACCACACTGAAAGGGGTGAGTGAAGTTCATTATTGAAGGTTTACTGTGTGGCTGGATCTGTGCTTATCAGCTACTTCTGTGTTTCAAAGATCAGTTTTCATGTGTAGCTACTGAAATTTCATTAGGTGGTGTTTTACCCTCCTGTACTCTTTCACTTGTTTCAGAAAGCCACTCAGATCAGCAGTGTACCTCTACCTGATGATGACTCTGGGTCTGAGGATGACAGCAGCTCTCTGGCCAGTTTACGGACCTCCATCCTGAGTCCGGACAGGAAGGGCAGCGTCCCTGGAAGCCCGCGTGCTGTCAAGAGAGGTGAGGACTGCAGATTACAGTGCAGATAGGACAGGGAAAACTATGTACCTCGAACATATCATCATCTTTGGTATTAGAAAGGCTCAGCAAATTTTCCTGTGATTAACAATGCCCTAAGACGTAAGACAGAAATGATAAATTATAGGAAGAGCACCGTTCTGCCCCAACATTTACCACACATACAGAAAGAAATCCAGCTAGAGTATGCACCAGTTTTCTGCTCGCCAGAATGTACGTAGTTACAAGAAACTGAATACGGAAAGTATCAAGATGCATTTGAAATCATTTACTAAAATAGAAATAGATGATACTGCTGAAAGTCAGAGATATACTTGCTTTTAACTATGCGTTTGCATGCAGGCTGCCTCATGTATCCTGCGTACCTTTGGAGAGTTGTTTGTGCTCAGACATTAAGGTGACATGTTTGCAAGATGCAATACGCACATGAACGGCAGTGGCAGTGTAGGGGCAGTAAGGATATGTCAGGTAACATACATGACATTGTCATGACATGATTAATTAAGGGGTCTTACTTATCTACGAGGGCATCATTGTCACTTTTACTTATGTGATCTCAGAATTAACAAAATAGTAACTTCCTTGTGCGTCGGCATGTTTATTGTTTACATGCAAATCTGTAAGCTCTATAGACTCTGAGTTCTCTGGAGGGCCTAGTGGAATCCTCCAGTAACAGTCAGAGTCTAAGTATGTGAACAATTACATTCACCATGCAGCCGGTTGTCTTTACAAACAAGGCAAGTATATCTCCAGCCTAAGGGAAAGCAGAGTGCAGCGCTCAGTGGCTACAGCTATTCACCACTTAAACTCAATGCAAACAACTGCTGGAAAACACGGAGCATCACGTACGGATGATATATAACAGTGATCTTAGAGTCTGGATTCTCCTTCTGTCTTTAATGGCCTGTTGCCTGCTTGTTTTTCTCCCTTCAACCACTTCAAGTATGCCTTACTGTACCTTATGCATGTACCTTCTCCTGTTTTTCCCTAGGTGTGTCCATGTCCTCCATCAGCTCAGAGAGTGATTATGCCATTCCTCCTGATGCCTACTCCCTGGACAGTGACTACTCCGAGCCGGAGCATAAAGTCCAGCGAACCTCCTCATATTCCTGCGAGAGCACTGGGCCTGTGAGTGGAGTCCTGCTTTCCATCTTACTCTACTATCAACATGGCTGGAAACACCAATCACTAGTTTAAATTAACACAAATCTTCTCTGTCTAATAATAATGGCCAATCAGTTGTGTTGTTTGTGTCTGTAGGAGATGCTGGAGAAGTCTGGGTACCTGCTGAAGATGGGCAGTCAGGTGAAAGCCTGGAAGCGTCGGTGGTTCATCCTGAGGAATGGAGAGATCCTCTACTACAAATCTCCCGTGAGTGTGTCTCGCTGTGAGCCTGCCTGCCTGCTTCCTTCTAAGGTTTTGCTGTCTGCACAGAAAACATTGCACAAATATTTCAAAAGTTTTTGTGTTTACGTGCAAGATGGCTGCAGTCGAAGGCACGAGCACCAGCTTAACAACCCATCACTAGCGATGTTGTCCGTGTAAATTAAAAGAAGATGCACATTGATGCATATATGATCACTCCAGTTACAGACTTGTGATGGAATTCATGGTTGTAATTTAAGACAGAAATGTGTATTTATGTGTTTTGGTGTGTTTATATTCAGAGTGACGTGATCAGGAAACCTCAGGGTCAGATTGAGCTGAACTCCTCCTGCTGTATAGTACGTGGAGAAGGAGCGCAGACATTTCAAGTAAGTGGAAAACATATCTAAAATGCTCAGTAAAGGATCCCAACAGTGCTTAACTTCGTGTAAAAATACTTCAATACAAGGAAAGTAGGATTTACAGTTCTACGGGCTATGCAAAGAATTGAAATGGTAGTACATGTTTTATAGATCTACACATCAAAAGGCTGTGGCATGAAGAAAAAATAGAAAAACCTGAACAAAGACAGTTGTTAGAGGACACATGCTGCTACGCACACACCAGCACTCTTATTATAGCACTGAATCACAGTAGAGCTTTACTGCTGCATACCAGAGAAGCAGCTTAAAATGACATCAGGTATAGTATTTGCCTGGAATGTTTTCCTGGCTCTTCAGAAGCTGATTCTGATCTCCTCTGACACGACGATGCTATCTCAGTCGGCTTGGCTCGGCATTTTTCCCATATTTCTCCCCTTTCGCTTAATCAGTTAATTACTGAGAAGAAGACGTTCTATCTGACCGCTGATTCACCCAACATCCTGGAGGAGTGGATCAGGGTTCTGCAGAACATACTCAAGGTCCAGGCCAGCAGCCCGCTTACCGTGGAAACCACCGTGAAGCCCACCGTGAGAGGTTGGCTTACAAAGGTAAGGAGTTTTGATTTGATTATTCGCTTTCTTGCCGAGTGTTAGATAAGACTAAATATGAAGTTACTGCTAGCCTGACCCTCTCTGAAGGTCAGTCTGCCTACCAGCACCTCTAAGGCTCAATAATTAACACTAACAAGTTGCGGTTTTGATGTTGATTGACGTGCTTTATTCCAAGAAATAATCAATAGGCACATAACCACCCGCAAGACCACAACGTGTCATTTTTACACTGTTTTTTTTAATACATATTAAATTAACAAGATATAACAGGCTTTCAGGGTTGTTTTTTATGCTAAGCTAAGCTAATTGGATGTTGTCTGTAGCTTCATATTTACTGTACAGACATGAAAGTAGTATTAACCCCATCAGTCTCTCAGCATGAAAGTAAAGTATTTCTGTATAATGTTAAATATTCAAGAGAGTTGGAAAAAAAAAAAAAAAAAACCTCTTTAATATTAATAATATAGAAGGACTTTTTCATTGGCTTTCATATTTTTATGAGGCAACTAACTATTTGTTTTATTATCAAATAATATGATGATTGGTTTTTACTGTAAATTGATAAATTTATCAAAAAAACAAAACAATTTCCCAGCATGCCATTTGACATCTTAAAATTGCTTACAAAGATTCGCTTCATTTGAGAAGCTGGAACCAGTAGTTTTTTGTTGTTTTTTTTAAATATAATTTTTGCTTGAAAATTTGTTAAAATTGTCTTAAATATAATGAATGTATGAATATTAATTGGCTACTCATTCCAGCTCAGGTTTTGCTTGCATATGGAATCACACAAATTCAGAATTAATACAATCGTTTAGAAATAATAAAACTAGCTGCATGTGCTTGTTTGAATTCCCCTAAATAATGCAGTTAATTTTATTAGCTTTTTAACTGGTATGTCATTCTAGATGAAGAATTTTAATCTTTTTACAAATCCCACTTCCATTGCATAGTTGCAAGATATACTGTAGATTATCCAGGCTTTCACCCTGAAGAGGGTACCAGAAATAACTCGTTTTCAGGCTTAACGTCCTCTTCCAGACACAGACAGAAGGGTGGAGAAGGTTTTTGACGGAGCACGTTGGGACACGGCTGTTAGGTCCGAGCTGCTGGAATGCTTGAGACCTCCTTTCCCCTTCCACCCTCCTCTTTTCCTCAACCTGAAGCCTGTCTGTTGGTGAAGTTAAGGCACTCAAACATCTGACGGGTGTGTGTGATGGGTCTCTGACAGATGACTGACAGCCTCAGGCTGAGATGATGGAGCCCACGTCCCCTCACCAACCCCCCCAATCCCTTCCTGAGAGTTGTCTTTGATCTGCTGGTTATGACGTGATCTCGGTTCAGACAGGGGCTGTTCTGCCTCTCAGCATTGTTAACCCTGGTGACCCCTTCTGAGAGATGCACAGCTGGCTTCATGTTGACGGCATCCTCCAGTGACATCATTGCTCCATTCATATTTTTAAAAACTCTCTGAAAGAAGTCTGTCGCAGAAAGTGTAATTTATCATCTGCTGGAGCATTTCTGGTTAATCTGACTCTCAGGAATCAGACCTGAGGCCTTTGTGGTTAGCGAGGTAACTTCAGGGTTAACTCTGGGTTTTCAGTGTTACCAAGCTGGTTCTCTTCTTACCGGCGCACATTGCCATGGTAACTTATGCTGCACAGCTAACCTGCTCCGGAGCAGGTTATGTTCCAGAGACATATAACGCGTATAAAAAGAGGGTCATCATCATTCATAGAAGATCATGTGAGGATCATGTGAGGTGGACTCCTGTGGGGGACGGCCCCCTCATGTCTTCTTCATTTAAATTTCTTTCCTGTCAAAATCATTATTGTGCTTTTGTATCACCTACCGATATCACGCTACAACAGACACTGATGGAATCACTAAAGCATTGTACCTTTTGCTCTTGTAAGATATGAAAGCGCCTTGAATTACGTTTTCATAGCAATGTGTTAATGTATTTGCTCCCAAATCTAAGACACGCCATAAAAATACATCTACACATTAGTTTAATGGAATACTCAGGTGTAATTACAGTCAGATCTACATGCACTAATGATGGGGCAGTGATATTAAGCTCATTAATTTACGCATTCACACAGTCAGCTATGTGAATTCTTTGTTTTTTCTTTTTTGCAGCTGCAACTGTGTTGCTTCTAGCCTGGATTATATGCAGGCTTGTCATGTTTTATGATCGGTCATATGCTGCACCTCCTCTTTCATGCGAATGGATGGCTACATTGGGAAATCCTGGGTTGACTCATCCAGTCGATAGCCAGCTTCGTGTGATTGCTTAGCGCGATTGTGATTGTTACGGTTAGTGAAGCCAGATAACAGAAAGATATCCTGGGTCTGTCGAACTCGCTTCGTAGTACAGGCCTCTGTTTATCAGACTGTTTACATTTGGCAGGAATTAGTTGTCACTTTGATTTGGAAACAAAAAAAAAAGGCTTGTTTGGATGTTGAAACTATTGTTGAAGTGATTAAAGGTGCTCTTTAATGAGCTGCACCCCCACTTGCACACTCAGGAACATCTGCTGGTCAGATGTAGAAATTTCGCTGACTGCCCCGCTGCCAAGCTTTTGAAAACTTCTTTGGTCTGAGTTTCAAAGGATAGAAAAACATTTAAAAGCATTCTTATAGTCCCTACTGTTTTGAACAGGCAGATTGTCCTGGTAACTCTTCTATGCCATTCTTGTTTCAGGTCAAACATGGACACTCTAAGCTGGTGTGGTGTTCTTTGGTTGGGAAAGTCTTCTACTACTATCGTAATCAGGAAGACAAGGTTCATAAAACTTTTCTTAACATTCCCTCGTCTGCTTTTAATTTATCACAACTGTTGCTTAGACAAAAAAAGAGGCTGTAATCATGTCAATTTAATATACATACTGTATTGTTTAAATAAACACTCTTAAATCTATCTGTATTGAGCTGTGTGTTCTACGTCCTTGTTTACGTATAGTGCTTTTTGTCTTAGTTGCCTCTGGGGCAGCTGCAGATGCGGGAGGCCTTGGTACAGGAAGTGGATCGCTCCTGTGATTCAGATGAGGACTACGAGACAGGCAGTCGGGGTTTCCTATCCTCCCACTGCACCTTAGTGGTGCAACCAAGAGACCAGAGTCCCACGTACCTGCTCATCGGCACCAAGCAGGAGAAGGTACTTGAACCGGCAACGTCTGGATAAAACTGTAATTTATACTTTGGTACAGGATGCAAACATTTTTTTGTTCATTAATTTCTGTTTGTACATTAATGAGTAGGCTTTTTTTCTACACAGGACACATGGTTGTATCACCTGGCGGTGGCAGCGGGCAGCAGTGCGACCTTCAAAGTGGGCACAGAGTACGAGCAGCTGATTGGTAAACTCCTTGATGCAGAAGGAGGCCCAGGTGAGAAATCCCTATTCCCTGTTACGTCTGAACATACTGAAATCAGTCTGTAGAATAACCGGCCATGTGTGTTTTTAATCATTTGTCACTAAACCAACAGATTTACATGACGTGGTGTCTATGGCTTTGCAATAAAGATGGCACCAAAATGTTAAAAAGTACAAGAAGTGAAAACACTTTTTTTTAACACTGCTTCACACTTCTTTGCTGACAAACCTGTAAATATATTTGTAACAGTGTAACTTGGACACATATAGTCGATGCGTAATCGACCGAAAGGCTTGGGGTTTCATTTACGCAGTAGCATGCTACATGTTATTTTGATCCACGACGTCTGACAGCTTTAATCCACACTGCAGACTGTGTTTACGACTGGGGCACCGTGTGTGAATTTGTGTCAGCTGTTGAGTCATTTGAAACTCAGTCTTTATGTTTGCGTGCATGTGTCTGCGTGGGTTTATATATGTGTGTGTGTGTGTGCGTGTGCGTCTCCTTCTTTTCCCAGAATCTGCCTTGTGGAAGAGCGAGGCCTTGAGCTTCTGTAAGGAGGGTCTGCGCTCGCCTCTCACCACTCTGCCCTCTGAAGCACTGCAGACTGAAGCTCTTAAGCTTTTTAAGGTCAGTCTGTCCAGCTCTCAACCCTTTCTCATCTTCCTTTCATCCCTTTCTCTGAGTTCATCTTTCCTTTTGTCTGGTTCTGACTGTGAGGGTCTGTTCAAGGCATCATCCATCCTACTCCAGTCTGTCCAAACCATAGCCCCCCCCCCCCATTATCCCC
>JBBPCS010000374.1:538813-553535 GCA_037974645.1 Hollardia meadi | reverse complement strand
TGTGTGTGTGTGTGTGTGTGTGTGTGTGTGTGTGTGTGTGTGTGTGTGTGTGTGTGTGTGTGTGTGTGTGTGACCCTCCACTCAACGCCGACCTCCGCCCCTCTTGGCACTTTCTTGCTTCGAAAAATACGTTGCGCTACATCATCTGTTCAGGTCCTCTGAAACTGACGTGGACAGCTGATGACGTCTGATGAGCTGGTGATGGGAACGGGCTGCTCTTACTCACTTTGTTTGTGACGTAAATCGAACCTTCATTTGTCCATCAAAAATCATCATAATGATATCGTCTATTGCCTGTTTAATATAAGCAGCATGGAGTTACATTTTTATTAGTATTTTTATGGTTGTCTTAGCTGGTCAGAACGAAGAACCCAGAATTTTTTTCTATAAACAGCCTGGCAACGCACACAGGACATTTATTATACAAGTTCCTAGAATAATAATAATAATTATACTGTTATGGTAAGAGCAGATAATTATGATTGCTCAACATGGGAGGCTCTCTCTGCATCATTGCCTCCTATTTAGAGGTACCAATTATTAAAACCAGGAACGCTGCACTGCAGAAAGCACAGTGGAGCTGATTTTAGATTGCGGTGCTAAGAGGATTTCATCACATCATTGCATGAATCCATACTGTAAACAAGACGGTCGTGCAGGTCTTTGACACTTTTGGCCACATGATTCTTTACCAGTCAACATCATAGTAGTACAAATCACCATTATGTGTGTGCAGAGGGTATATTCAGCACTAAGAAAGCATGCTAAACAGGGAAGAGGACAGATGTAAAGTAAGCACTGAGATCATTTCATGGCAGGTGAAAAGTGGAGGCATACACAATACAGCACATGGCAACAATAATAAAACTGGGAGGAAAATCAGCTAAACAAGCTATCCTTAATTGAGCACTTAGACTAAGTAGTCAAGGGGCTAAGAGAGAGTCACCCTGCAAGAAAATGAAAGTTTACAGTTGCGAGACTGGACCCTGTGTGTGCGCGTGTCGTTTTTAAATGTATCCGTGCAAAAGAAAATCGCTGCGTGTGCTCGTGTGGCCTATATTTCCATGCCACGAAATGGTGAAGTTGTTTGTTTGTTTGTTTGTTTTTTTGCGTGTTTGTGTGCTGGGAAAGTGGATATAATTGCGTGCGTTTGTGCGAGGAAATAGATATATTTAAGTGTGTGTGTGTGTGTTCCGCATACGTCTGGATTATGTTTTCTGGTGTGTGTATATTTTTGAGCCCGGCTCTGTCTTGAACCACCTAATTAAGTCACGGCAGGAATGAGCTCTTCCTGTGGAGGGCTACTGTCTGTCATCCCAGCAGACTTATTATCTCACCGTGTGATTTGAGTAGATCTTTGATGTTTTGCACTCAATGTCTGTTTTTAAAATAGCAGGGAAAAAAATGAAATTTCCTCTTGCTTGCAACGTCCCCTCTGTTTATCCTCCACCACCTTGTTCCTCATGAGCGCTGACATGTGTGTTGAAAAGTCTCGAATTGGGCATTTAACCTCGTGCCCTGTAGCTCGTAGCCACAGTTGATAGTAGGTCAGACATATGGGCTGGCTGCACTGCAGTGGATGTGTTCCTAATTCTTGCTTTTCAGGCTCGCCAGTTTTTGATCTCTTTCTTTAATAGTTTTTGTTTTGTTACAGGAAATCGTCAAGGTCAAGACAAACCTCATGTTATTCCAACTGAATTTGATACACGATTCAAGATCAGATACAGTAATTACAAGCCCTCCGCGCTCCTGCTATAAGCACAGACATATAAATAAACATAATAAGTACTGTCCAAAAAAACAAAAACAAAACCGGACAAACTAAAAACCCTGAATTACATGGCTGTTTCCGTGTGTGTGTGTGCGTTTGTGTGCGCGTGCATGTATGGATGTGCGTGCCTGCAGTGCCTTGTGATTCTCTGGATGAGCTGGAAATTTATAACGCAGGTTTTTACAGTAAGCCCCAGCCATAAAACTGTAATTCTTTCTCCCCTTTTAGCTCTGTGTAGTTGGGAGACAAGCCCGCCCACTTTGGGTTAACTCTATCAAGATGAACAGCATGTTTGGGCCAGCGCAGTAATCATAATGTAATTTGTTGTGCTCCTGGGCCAATTTGTGTCGTTTGAGAGGAAATATCCCGTGCCTGGTGGCCGCGCAAGAGCGTGTCCCTGGGCAAGGCTTTAATTAGGGAAGTTCAAATTTATAGACACTTTGTATTATTTCTGATCTTGAGTGGTTCGGAGGATGACATGCTGAAGAGAAGGACGCTGGCTGGCAGGAGGATGAGGAAAACTTTGATAATGAGAAGCAAAATCTGAATGAAAGGTCACGTTAGGAACTTGTTTACCGTCTCATTATCATTCTTGAAATCAAAGAGTCCTGCCAGTGAAATCAAAGCGGGCACAAATGTCACAGTCCGGGAAAAAGCTTTTAAAGAGCAGCGGGAGGTTTCGTGCAACCAGGAGAGAAAGGGATGGAGATGTGAGAGAAGTGAGCGGGTTGTAGAAATGTGTTGGTGTGTTAATGTTCATCCCTTGGTGAGGCAGCAACTGCTGCAGTGTGTTCAAAATGTATCTGGTTCAGATTTGTGATACACATGAAAAAAATTCTGGTTTTTCCAAATTGGGTATTTATTTGCTGCACAGCTATTTAATAAGGATTAAAATGTTTTGCCTTTAGAGGAGAATCCGATCCAAATATGTCATATATGATGTCTCCGACAGAGTGACTAGAGGGCAGAAGAGAGCCACGCTGGTGCTTCTTAATCCGCCTTAGTAATGTAGTGAGTTGAGAGTTTGCACCGTTCCAAGTGGATGAATTTTAAGGTAATATGAAGATGGATAACTTTGCTGATCCTTTCACGTGTATGCCCAAATGATTTCCCATAACCGAGACGTACAGCTCTACAAAATATGAGATAATGCCTTCACATCTGTGTTTAGTTTGCCGCAGGTATCACTGGAATTGTTAATGTTACCAGTACGGAATACTTATTTATCCTGAGAGACCTCCAAGCTTTCATTCAGCGCACTGATTCTTGAATTTGTTTCATCCCCGCGCCGAGATCCAAATCATGACTCAGCAATGACAATGACAGACTGTATTTTCTATGGCCTGTGTGAGTTCGGTTCACACTGAGATGCGTTTGGTAGAACGGAGACCACACAGTGCGCCGGCCCAGCAGCCCGTCTGAAGCAGGTACATGGAGGGGAAGAAGGGGGGAAGCTGTGGCCGAGAAAAGGGGATGGAGAGGGGGGGTTGAATCAGCGGTCCGACAGGGCGAGTGCTCAGCTGGGCAGCTCTGTAATCAGAGGCTCTGACAGATGCTTTCTCGATAAGATTCCCCACAGAAGCTTTGGAGGAACACACAGACGGCCAGCTGTTTCCATAGTGAGGCATTGATGTCAACGTCTTCAAAAGGAGAACGTGAATCCAACAGTAATTGTTGCAGAGCCTGTCTCTTTTCAAGGCTTGGCACAAGTCTCGTCTGGTGCATTCAGAGCAGGTGATCTTATTCTTTTCTTTCATTTTATTTTTTCTTCCTCTCCCATTTGTATCCTGACTTGGAGGTTTCTTTTTTCCGGCCCGGACTCTGTGTTTTTTTGCCGGTTTGCACTTGGCATGGAGACGGCTGGACGGGAATTATCAGTCAGAAAGTTTCCTCTGTCTTCGCCTGTACCGCACAAGAAGAAATCTTTCGAGAGCTCCACTGGTGTTCTGGTCTTTCCTGAATTGCGGTACTCTCGGGTGTGTTTCATAATGGTACTTGGACCGTTGCAGCCTGATGTATCGCACCCAGGGGAGAATCTGCACTCTGCACCAATCTATCAGTCCCGAGCGGGAGGAAGGCAGAATGACACACTCAGGCCTCTGCCATTATGCCCCCCCCCCCCCCCCCCAATCATATTCAAAATTTACTTTTAATTGATGGTGCGTGTGTGTGTGTGCTTTTTTTTTCTTTCCATGAAACGTCTTGAGTGATCATACACAGGCCTTTGCGGTTTTGCAGATGTTTTTTATTGTGATTACTTAAGGAAATGTTTTGTTAGTAAAAATTAAGGATTATTTAATTGTAGCTCTGTAAGCTGCTGGATAGACAAGAGAATATATGTTCATTAGTTATTAAACCGCTAGTTGTCAGTTCATTTTATTTTAATAGGTCATTGATATTTACACCACCTACGCTTTGTGACTTAATATATTTATTATTATAATTGTAATTATTATTATAAAAATATTACTCCTGTTAATTTTAGCCAACTTTACTTTCTACTTGATGCAATAACACTACAGCTCTTGGTTTTTCTTGAGTGGAAAGGAGACAAGGTAATTACCCTTTGGGCAATTAGAGAAAGGGGCTGGGGGAGTAGGAAAGTCATTTTCTAAACCCAAACATCCTGGTCCGAGGGGCCGGAGCGGCTGGACAGCCTCCTGGAGGCCACTGGCTGGCTCGCGGGGAGCCATCGGTGGGGAAGTGTATCAGGGTTTGTTTTCTTTCTCTGGAGGCAGGCCTCTGAAACTTCTGCCAGATGAACAGCACCTGAAACGCAGCAGCTCTCCCACCGCCGTCAGCAGAGGGAGTGATTTACTGTACTTGGTTAGGCGTGCCTTTGTGCATGAAATCCTTTAGTCAGCTTCATCACACTGTAAGCAATGCAGTGGATCAGGGAGGAGGGAGTTTGTTCTGTCTGTGTCTTTAAGGCGGCTCGAAAATGCTTGTGTGGACCCATAAACATGTACAAGCCACATGCTACTGACATAATACTGTAATAAGCTGGCAGTGGAAAATAATGCAAAATGCAAAATAATAAATAAATGGTAAACTTGCTTTTTCACACAAAGAAATATGCACACCACCAATCCCAGAAAGGAAAGAAAAATCTTAGTTTAGTTGACATACGAGAAGGAGAACAACTGCAAAAGTGTCTGTGATGACACATTAAAGATGTATTTCTGTTGTGGTCCTTGATGATGCCTCAGATGCAGGAGTATATATATCACCTATATCACCATCGGTAAAATAATCATGTAAAAATGAAGCTTTCACTTCCAAATTTTCCAATGCAACGATTAGTCGATCAACAGAAAATTAAATGGCAACTATTTTTGTAATTTTTCAAGCAAATATATCACACTTTTTATCTTTTTCCAGCTTCTCCCGTGTGAGATTTTATTTATTTATTTATTTATTTATTTATTTTTGTCCTACATTATAGTAAATAAAGTATCTGTTGGTTTTGGACTGTTGATCCGACAAAACAAGATATCTGAAGATGTGACTTTGGGCTCAATAAAACTGTGATGAGTATTTTTCTGCTTTCTGACCTTTTAACCAAACGGTTAATCAATTTAATTGAGAAAATCATTTATAATGAAAATAATCTAATAGCCACACTTTGACCTTTTAAAACATTGTGGTTGTTGCTTAGCTTAACTTTCACCATAGAACCTAAAAGAATTGCAACACTAGCTGTAGTTTCATGGTCTTTAAGACAGTTAGGCACTCTTTTGTTATAAATATTTAATAATATGCTGAATTGTATGTTTCTATACTTCACTGGTAACCTTAAAAGATATTAAGGAAATAGATATAGTAACTGAGGAAGGTTATCTCATAACCACATGAGCCTTTTAGGAGAGAGAAGTCTGTTTCTATTATGATATTATAAGTATGGACAGTAGACATTGATTAGCTGCAGTCATGGTAGAGCTGAAACGATTAGTCATTTAATCAACTCGATTATTATTGGACTTCATGATAGTAAACTGAATCTTTTTGGGTTATGGTCATGGACATTTTATAGACCAGACGAGGAATCGAGAAAATCATTGGCAGACTAATCGATGATTAAGATAATGATTAGTTGCAGTTGGGATTGTAAAGATGTCAGTGAGTGAGGCTGGGTTTAAAGGGCGTAAGTACAGAATGTAGCTTGTTAGCCCGTCAACGCTGTGCCTGTTTTGCTCGCTAAGAGTGCAGACAAACTGATGCGGTCATTGAGTAAAAGACAAGCGGAGGGGAGAGGATGAAAAACGAGAGAGCAGAAAGATTTGGGAGTGGCCACAGAGCGACATAAAGAGAAAGCACAAGAGAGCTCTGGCACTCTGCAGCCCTCCTCTGGGCCTCCTTGTTCGTTTGATTCGAGCATCACTCTGCGAGCGGAGTCACAGCACTGACAGTACAGACCAAAGATCACTTCAGAAGCTTAACACCTTCTGAGTGATGCCCATCAGGAAAGAAACGGTGCAGAAAGCTCTGCATAGAAACCTCACATGAAAAATTGAGCTTTGTGGGAATGCGAGCAGTAGGTTTTGCATGTAGGTGATTTTCATATGAGGCGCAGTGAGCTGACTGTATGACAAATGTAATTCATGTGTTAGTCATTCCAGTGAAGCTGAAACCCTCCCTCCCATAGTCTCATACAGTGTAGATCTTTAAATTTGTCCTGTGAAAAGAGGGAGGAGAAGAAGAAGAAGAAGACGAAGGAGCTCATATTTGCATTCACGACTGAATGAGAATTAGTCTTGGCGTCCTGACAAGAATCTCTAATGAGCAAACACTGGATGACATCATTTTGAGGTTTGGAGGGAATTAGCTTGATTAGAATAACCCTCCACTCTCACCTTGGCCCAGTCTGCCTGTCAAAGCCTCTCTCAGCTCCTCTGGTTTTGGTTTGAGACCACCCCCCCACCCCCCACCCCACCCCCCCCCCTCCACACACACACACAGTGGTGTGTTTAATGTGGAATAAGAACATTTAAGGAGGAAAGAAAAATTAGCACTGGTGCTGACGTTTCGTTTTGCTCAATTTTGTTATTTTGTTGAACGTTTGTAGCCGAGAGGCGACGGTGGGGGGGGTGGGGGGAGGGGGAGTCTGGTTCATTTGTCATTGTGAGGTTGCACAGTTCCTTCTTCACTGGGATGAGTGAGGCTCGCCATCAGCTCTCTAAAAACAACAAGCCACGCCTGCCAAACTTCCTCGATATTTAGTGCAGCGTTTCACACTCTGCAGAACATCAAAAAGGAAACGGAAAATTGACAAATTAAGCGTGGTCCATGTCGAGCAGGTCTGCAGCGGAGAGTTGGTAGAGCTCCAGTACAGCACATGGTCACTCTCAAACAAACTTGCTTCACAACTAGGTTCAATATACACCAATCAGGTTTTAATGCCCTGTTTTCATTCTTACAAGAGATTCTTTTCATTCCGAATTCATTAGCTAATTTATTTGCTGCTGTTTATCAACAAGGCCTCATAACTGATTGTAAGCACCAAGATGAGCATGGGTAAAATGTGCTTAAAATTTTATTTTAAAGCAGCCGCAGCATGTCTTGAATGGGATATTTATGACAGAATGAATGTTGTTTGTTTTTTTTATTTGGTTACTGTGTTTCCTGGGTGTGTCAGACAGGCTCTTAAAACACAATCAAAGACAGTCTGAAGTCTGAAATGTGATCAAAAGTGTTTGGTTTTGTTAAGTGCTGATACTTGTTTGTGTAGTCTGTGTCTGCAATGACTGCCAGGCAGTTTACATTCCAATTATTAGCTCCTTCATAATGATTGTTCTCGCTGGAACCTGAGTGTGTATTATATTTGGCATTTAAAGGGACATTGATTTTGAGAAGTCCTCTCCATGATGTGGCCTTTATTAAAGCGTCACTCAGTAATATCAAAGCTGGAAAGATGAAAACAACTTCACATGTGACTGTAAAATGATTTTTTTTTTACACAATAAAGTAGAAAGCCAAGTTTCCATCCAAATGTAGTGCAAATTGTTACCAAATGTCCATAAAATTGGCAAAAGAAAATGCAAATGAATGCTGGTTTCCATCCACTACTACGAGTTGGTGCATTGAGATAAACAGCTGGTGGTGCAGATGGTTTATGCAACATTTCATCTTATTTTTTTAATTTCCATTTCCAGACAGGTTTTTTTTTAAAATTTTATACAGAGATTGAATTGCCTTTAGTGACTCAATTTTATAGAAGATTATTTGATCAAGAAATTTAAAACATCAGAAATCTGTTTATGGTCTTGATGCATTCCTGTTGCTGATGTTTATGATAGTTGGCATGTTTTATATGTTACAGTCGAGAACATCTTTTACATGGATTTTGGTCAAAAAATTAGAGATTAGGCATTTAAACATTGCTACCTTCACTAGACGGCATCAGACACGCTATGGTCGGTTATTAAACAAATTGTTATTATTCTGTAATGAGCACGTAGGAGCCATTTCGAGAGTTAAGTGTATGTAGGAAATCAAATTTGTCCAGTGGGTGTCGCCTACCTACCTACCTACCTACCTACCTGTGCTTTGGGTCACTTACAATATAGGTAGGAACTTTCACTCAGAGGTGACAGGTGTTACTGGACTGAGGCGCACAAATATTTTTATTTAAGAGGCAAACACGATGTTGCATGGTTGAAATATTTGTCTGTAGAAAGATTTATGGACAATATGTATTCTTGCATGTAGCACATTGAAGAACACGGCTTAACATTAAATACAGATTTGAAAGCCAAATTTAATTGGTCATTGGTTGATTCTTGAAAAGTGATGAGATAAAAGTTCAAAAGGTCACTCCAGTGATTTAGTATCGTACGTTCATAAAGTTGAGTGACTCACAAGTGTTCAGGTCAAATGGGACGCTGCAACCGGTTCTCATTCCAGCTCGTCACATACCAACGTTTTGTCATGCGCCCGTCGCACCTTATCCAGACTTGTAAGGTACCCTTTAGCGTCTGTGGCCGACGCACTAAGCCTGCTGCACAAGGTCTGCGTTACTTTGCTTAAGTTTAGGCACAAAACATCACTGACGTTTGGTTCGGTTTAGGCACAAAAAAGATCGGTGATGCTTGGTTTCAAATGGGACGCGAACTCTGGTCTCCTGAGTGAAAGATATGTGTGTGAGACCCTCCACTCTTTTTTGCTTTGGGAAGTACGTCGCACTACATCATCTGTTCAAGTCGTCTGGTACTGATGCGGACGGCTTTACATTGCTGGTACATTAATCCCTCGTTTGTCTCTGCCTGACGCCAAAGAGTACCTTGTGTGTCTGGATGGGATGCGAAGGGCTGTGACAAAATGTTGATATCTGACGAGCTGGGCATGAGAACGGGCTGGATGGATGGATGGTAGAGATTGGAAAGATTGGGTGATGGTCATGTGTATGACCCTCTACTCAACCCTGACCTCCACCCCTCTTGGCATTCTCTTACCACGACTTGTAAGCGTTCACGTCATTAATCCCAGCTAAGCTGTTTGATTTCTGAGTTGATCGTGTCCACGTCACGTCAGTTATTAACCTGTCTGTGCAGTGGTTTTGAGTTTAGGCTTAGCTACACATTTAAATTACATATTGACCTACATGTAATTGGCATTGAAATGTCATCCTAATCAAATGTTGCTTCATAAAGAACAAACTAAGGTTTATGACGCCAGTTAACTGATGCATCTAAGGTGTTTTTGAAGAATGTGATTAACGGTTTCAAACAGCTCTTATCATGTATGCAATAATTTTTGGATGTTTAACCTTATAGAATAAATTGTGCTCAGTTTAATCTTTTAGGTCTTGTTTAATATTTAATTTGGTTTTCTGAGTTTTCTTACTTTTAGACTAGTGGAATAGTCTCAGTTTAAACTTCCCTGAGTAATTACTCATTGGCAACATCCTGAGGAAAAATCATGTCAAAGGATCATCCATCACATGGCAAAAACATGGAATCAAGACATGCCTAAATCAAGTTTTTATAATCCCTATACAAGTGCACATACATGCATGTAGCCTACATCTTGTACAAACACACTGTAAACACACAAATGTGAAATGCTTTTACATACATATACACTACACACCCTTATATACACTGATCCTGGTCACCACACCTCATTCAGTCAGTCCTGCAGCCCCAGCCCATCAGGGCCAAGCCAACAGCGGGAACTGTCACTGTGTCCACTGTGGCACTCTGGAGAGTTGAACTTGACTGGAACATATGTCTTCAATTTTAATAGCTCTCCATTCCCCCAGATGGCCTGAAGGGGCGGGGAGGTTGCCTGAGAAGCTGCATTTCATGTAAGAATAATTTGTGCTAAGTAGCTGGGCGATCTGTTTGTTACGCTAGAGCTGACAGTTTGTTTATGTTTCTTGAGGAGTATGATGGATGGGGAAGGAGTTGATGCTAATTAGACTAAATTGTTGCGAAGAATGCTGAGGGTCTGTGCAGCACTGCTGAGGCCAGTTTCCATTGTTCATACGTCTTCGCACTTTGGGCATAATTGAATGGAGCTTGGGCTCATTCATCATGGCAGTGGGAGTCCAGGGCAGCAAACAAATGGCTGGACCCTGGATGGAGTAGTACCATGGGTGACAGAGGGAGAGCTGCCCGTTGGAGGAGGAAGATCACTTTTTTCCCCTCTAGGCCAATAAGAACAGACACAACGTGAGTCCAACTGGCCATGAAATTAATGTTTACTCAGTGAGTCTTGACCAGAGAAGATTAGCAGCTCTTAAACCCACCCCCCCCACACCCTTTCAAGCATGCCCATTTGTATCCTTGGCATGCCTGAAGTACCCACAATCCTATGCGCACAAGGCTTAGCGGGTTAAAAATTGAGAACCCTTTCAATGACGCAATGACACAGGCTGAAGAATGATGACATTTAACTTGAAATAAAAGAATTACTGCAATTGAACTCGGGGCATGTGGGATATAGGGCTGTATTTAAATTTTTGGTAAAGACTGAACTTAAGAGTCTTAACTAAACCCGTTCCGATCCACACTCCAGTTCAGAAGGTGGCGGTAATGTTTCCCAAGTGCCATAAGACATCAGAAAAAGAAGACGAAGAAGAATGACGCATGCTCGTTAGCTTGTTCCATTGTTTTTTCTCTGAATGCTAGGAAGGAATCTCGCCTACCCTCTGGAGGACCTGACTTCCAAGGACCTGTCCTACCAAGGAAGGATCCTTGACTTTGAGAAACACCCTTGGTCAACATGGCCATCAGGGAAAGTGTCACTGCCTCTAGAAACCATTTCATGTTGATCGTCCTCTCACTGATGCTACAATACGCAAATTGATGAGATTTTCCTGAAAAGACAGATTTGAAAGCCAAATTTACTCGATCAATGTTTGACTCTTGAAAAACGATTAGATGAGATAAAAGTTGGGGGACTCACAAGTGTTCAGGTCACATGGGATGGATGGTAGGAGATGGGGAAGATTACCATATTAACGACTTGTGAACATTCACGTCATCAAGCCCAATGATTACTGAGTTGGTTGTGTCAACATTGTGGATTGAAAATTAACACTGCATCAGTTAAATTTGGGTTTAATTACATAGAACAACAATATCTGACTGATGTAAGGTGTCCATATTTGTTTAGTTTTCAGGCACTTCTCTATTATTAAGTGCCAAGGCGGATATATCATTGCTTTTCAAGTTACATAATGCTTATACACATGCTTATAATTCAGATATGACGTGGATCCGGCATTTGACCTTCCCTCTCCTGTAACTCCAGATCCCCAGTTTGGCCCAAACAGAAATAACCCTGATCACATCGTCTGGGTTGTGACAAAGCCACAGAAGACATTACACAGCTGTTTTCTCAGGCTGAGTGGTACCCAAGACTATAAACTGAACTTTATGTGTAAAATTTAATTAAATTTCATAACCCTAATTAATACCATCCAGAATCACAGAAAACATCTCAGTATCTCTGCCAACTGAAGTCTACATCTGCCTGTTTCTCCCCAGCTCAGGACAGGCTGTTCCTCCCTTCAGTGTTGCTCATGTAAATTTGTTTTTGCTTCTATCTCCCCCACATTTATTTTCTCTCATTTGCCCCCCCCCCTCCCCCGGAGCAGGAATATGTTTGAAAGAGAGGAAAGAAAGAGTTAGGCCGGTAAAGCCCTTGACCAGTGCATATACTTCAAGGATATGAAAGTAACACAGTTATACAGGTGACTTAGAATATTTAAGGAACCAATCAATTTAGGAAGAATAAGATTATTATTGCATCAGAGCCAAGTGAACACATGTGCACATTGCAACTCATACTCAGTGCCAAGTCTGACAATACAACAGACCCTCAAGACACATCCAGAGTTTAACACCCTGTTAGTTCCTCATCCTAGAAACAAACCTGACACTGCATCTGCAAGTCATTAACCCTTAAACATGTGCGGTACAACATTGCTGTAAACAAAATGGCATTGTCACAGTTTCTACGAGTAAATGTGTGAAGCTAACAGAGAACAGAGCCGGGTCGAGCACGGTGGAGCTAGCACATGTTCAACCTCACATATAGGCTTGACAAGGATTTAGCCTCCCCCACTTGTGGCCTAGTTCAGCTTGAGTTAACCACTGAGTACCTCCAGTGGTCTGGTCTGTTAGCCAGAGGCTCTTGAAATATACTGTGAACTGTAAGGAACAAACTCTCTGTCCAATCTATCTCAAGAATTAAATTTTTCCTCCTATCACCCTGGATGTAGGGTTCACAAATTCACAACTATGGGTCACCTGACCTGCTTGTCTTTGAATCATGGAAGGAAACATGAGCACCCAGAGGAAACCTTTGTGAATCTGGGAAGAATGTGCAGGTTGAGTCTCTGTGCTGGCGACAATGCTAACGGCTGAGCCACCGTGCCACGCACTTTACTGCAAAACATCTACACGTTGAAGCTTAGTTAATCTTCAATGCTTTTTAATGCATGTACCTTTTCAGAAACACATCCTTTCATTTATGTCAAATGCTTGAAATTGTAATCTATCTTAGTGAACCAAACTTTTGTTATTGGTTGTTTAATTTGAAAAGTTCTTACTACATCACAACACAACAATTGTTAAAAAATATATGACTGAAATAAATGTAGACATAATGTCCACTGCTGCCAAACCTATGTCAAGCAAGGTTTCAATCACGTCAGCAAGTATTTGTTTTAAATCGGCCAAAACATATGCAAAAAAACCTGTATGGTCTTTAAGTTAGTAATTTTGTCTGCTCATAGAAAGCATGCCTAAACTTGCATGAGTTAAAAGTTTATAGTATTTTGATGAATGTACAGTTCACTGAGAGGAAGACTTCTGTGCATATGGACTCCAAAGCAAAGGGAATCTGTGTTTTCTTGGCTCGTTAGAAGACAAGTCAGCATCACTTGCAGCTACAATGCATTGTGGTTTGTTGAGCCTGCTGGCAGTTATCCGTTCCTCCTCAGTCCTGGATTTCTCCTTGTTAGATTGTCAGGGCAAAATGAGGCCTTTGAGAGATGCTCTCTAATTCTTGAGGAACTGACACCAAAATCTGAATTTCCTTGCAAACTTTGGCATTTTGTAGCTGCACTGGAAATAGCTCGCCGTGACTTCATGTTTTTGCGGTCTTTTGGCACGTTCAGTGGAATATGACAAATATACAACCAAAACAATGAAATGGAGAAATGCACGGTGTTTTGCCAATGCATATTTTTCTTTAGCACTGTCAGAGTGATTTAGGGAGGATTTTTCCTTTTAACTGTGTTCATGGAGAATTCAATGTTTAGGACTACCGTCTCTGAAGCTCCACGTGTCCTCGCTGGCCTGGGACTGACTCTGTCGCGACTTCAATTTTCAACTATTTGAACAAATACAAAGAATCAGTAAAGGCTACATAGGCTGCTCCGTGATAATTACGTTCCAGTGAATACATTTTTGGGATATTAAATATTATAAAAAGCCATTTAACTTAACATGCATGTATATTGGACTGAGAGCTGATACTGTATGGGTGGGATGTGGGCTAAGGATTTTAAGGATGGGGGGTTAGTGTGAGGGGATAGAGAGAGGAAGCGAGTTAGCCTCGGATGGGCGAGAGTGAAACCCGAGCATGATTGAGTTAGGGGAAAGGAGACAGGAGCCCCGAGGCTGCCAGTCGGATGCTGTGTGTGTATACACGGCATTCTTGTCATGCTGCCCTGTTAGCATGGGGAGATTGTGATGGAGTTATCTGGCCTGGCCCTAAAAATGGCTTGTCATCTTGTGTATACACAAGGAGGTAGCGCTAGTCTGTGTGTATGCTTGCACGGTGCCAGCAACATTACTCACAGGCCTTTTGGGACACGAGCAAAGCCTCGCCTGGTTCCTTACCCTCTCTGTGGAAATCATTGCATCCTCTGAATTCTCAAAAGATGAAGGTTATACAAACAGTGATGGAAATTAGGTCTTAGAGGGTGAAGCTATTACCTTTCTTGTGGGATTCATCCTCACCTGCGTTTCAAATGGTCTGTGACATGGCCAAAAACGGGAACTAATAAAGCTGCCCTTCATGAAAACAAGCTCCTGCTCTTACCAAAGTGTCATGAATATCACCAGTTTTGTTAATATGTTCTTTTCACCCTCACCATAGTGAACAAGATGCTGTTTAAACTGTGGGAAAAAATGTCCACAGTATGGAGCCCCTGCTTCACACTGCACCAGCACTAAGCAAAAGCAGATGTTATAAAGTTTACAGAAATCAGAACATTATTTTCCTGTTTCCATTGCATTCTTCTAAACACTTAGTGAACGAGCTTTGAAGTCACCCAAGAAATCTAGTCTGCGGGAGAAATGATAGGATCTCCTGGAGCAATGGAGCCAGGGAGGTGGTTGGGGGGGGTCTGAGTGAGGGAAGGGGCATGAGGAGGAGCCTGGAAAAGGGGGGGGGGGGGGGGGGGGGCAGGTTTATGAAGAATTATAGGTGCTT
>JBBPCS010000374.1:497107-519193 GCA_037974645.1 Hollardia meadi | reverse complement strand
GTGTGTGTGTGTGTGTGTGTGTGTGTGTGTGTGTGTGTGTGTGTGTGTGTGTGTGTGTGTGTGTGTGTGTGTGAAGAAACTTTGGCTTGAGCTTTTTATCCATGTCCCTGTGGGACGCAGTGTGGTTAGGAGAGTAAACAGTGGTCCATGTTAATACGTTTCCTGTGTCTGGACCATCATACCTGTGTGGTTCACCTCAACACACACTCACAACAGAGCAAGTCAGATGCATACCAGTACTTCTTCCAGTAAGGAAGTAGTTTGTGTGGGATAGATACAGATAGATGAGGGGTAAAATGTCTAAAAACAACTAGATGTTTGTTATTTTATTGAGTTGTGTACTTGCACTATCCCAAAATGTCTCCATCAATGTTCAAACCCAGAGAAATCCTTAATTTTATTCAAGATGCCTTCATTTGGTTGGCTGTCACTGAGAGTGAGGACGGAAAGTCAGCGGATGGGACTAAAAATAACGTGAATAAAACTTTATTACTTCGTCCGTGAACATTTCTGCCTGCACTAGTTTTTGTTTAACAATGAACTGAATTGTTCAAACTTTGTTTTCATTTCTTTGATTGAGAGACCCCATAGCAGCAGAAACTGTGCATTTAAACCATTATCCTTTTTTTTTTTTGCCAAAAGCATGTGGTTTGATCGACATGTTTACTAAAGAGGATCAAATTTATTGCAACGATAAATTGGTTGTGCTAAAAGTAAATTAATTAGTAACTATTTGGAAGACTAAATAATCATCACTATACACAGTTAAGATGACAATAAGGTATTGCTATTTTAAAATATTAATTCTCTCACCTTTAATATGCATCAGGATGTTATTTCCATGCAGGGCCGCCCACAGAAATGGCTGGGCCCCTGTAAAGGCCCAGTGAATGGACCCTTCCCCACCTCACAGGTGGTGGCTCTTTCACTGACATTCATTGACACTTCTACATTGTGGCTGGTAATGTTAGCTCTAACACTACCATCCTGGCTGTGTTTTACCTCTTCAGCCTGGCTGGGAGCAGCTTTCTGAGCTGACTGAAGTTGGTCATTACATTATTATTTGGATTTAAAGCCCTCGCCAGACTCACTCTTTTTCTTCTTTCTTTTCTGGCATCCCAATTCATGTGCATGTGCTGACATAGCAGGAAAATTCACTTCAACATTAGCTAGTAGTTAGTTTGGATCAGTTAATTTCTCAAGTCATGTGGCTGGCTGCCCACGGTGCCCTTTAATGTTGCATACAAAAAAACCAAAACAGATTCTTACCATTTTCATGTGAGAGCACTGTGAAAAAAAAAGAACTAGTTGTTTTAACTTTAAAAAGTTAGTGTCCAGGCTGCCTTAAACTTTTAAGTTCACTGAATTTGAAAAGACAAGTTGAGTTAACTTTTTTAAAAGTTAAAACGACTAGTTATTTTTTTACAATGTGGCTTTAAATTATGAAACAGGTTACATTATACTAAGACAATAAATAAAATGTTTATGTTTATCACCTCCTCCACCCCCACGGTGGCCCAGACACCAGCCCCTGTTATGACAGTTCCCAGCGCTGTCTTGATTTAGCCAAGGCAGGACACACACATCCGCAGTTATAATTCAGTAATTTGTGTTTGTGCATTCTGTGACAATTGTGACAAATGACTGGCCTGGAGTGAAATGCCAACTTGCCCCCCTCCCCCTTGTGTTTCCTGGCCGCGGTGAAGTATGCTTACACTGCTCAGGTGTGCGCTGAGAGGGTTTGCGTGCTTAGCATGAATAGGCCAGCTGACAAGGGAAATGATGACATGGAGGTGTTTATTTTAAATGTGATTTTTATTGATGAATCATATCAACTCGGCAGGCTTGTAGGATCACGTTTTGCAAAGGGGTGGCATGTTGTTTTTGGGGTTTTTTTTTCGTCGTCTTGTGATGCAATGAATCCTTAAGCGGCTTGAGCATAATGTTTGTAACCTTGTCGGGCAGCATGCTTTGCATCTCTGAACACACATGCTCACCTATATACGCAGCAATCATTTAATCTAGCCGGCCCCCTCATTTGCATTTTCCGGGGCATTTTTCATCATAAGTGCGTTCTGTCATCGATATTTGCAGGGAAATTGAGGGTTTGCATCGGAGCAGGCCTCAGCAGAACACGGGACCTATTATGGAAGCAAGGCTGCAACAGGAGGAATCCTGGTAATGTTTTACCCTCAAAATGAGTTCCATTCCCCTGGAAGTCCTGTGCAGAGTTAGGGATGTAATACTCATATGGAGTAGTTTATGAGGATTAAGAGGTTTTATTTAGTCTATGGGGCCAGCGGGCGTCCTCTCTGCAACCCTCCTCCATCACATCCTCTCACTGGCTGCGGTTGAATAGTCTTCTTTGCTTAGGAAGGTTCCTAAATGACCTGAAAGCATCTAAGTGGCAGCCATGATTAGAGTTTGCCGAATTCTCTAAATGCTAAGGAAAGGTGCTTAATATTTTTTATATCTCCTTTAGCATAGAACCACCCTTTATGGAAAAAAAGGAGATAATGCCGTCCCATCATCTTTGTTGCCCTAGTGTAAGTGCAGTCAGTTTCTCTTCGCACCACAGTTTTCCTAAGTCCTTATGAATTCTCCTTCACATCTTTCCTTGACCTCATTCACTTTTCCATAGAGGTTGAGGTTTAGGAGATTGTTTAGGAACATTTTTTTTGGACTATTGTTCCGCAGCCCCAGCTGTCGGGTGGATGACCAGCCAGTTAACACTTGGGTTGGCAGAGGAAGGCTCAGAGTCTTAGTAATATACAGTGTTTCTGGTGGTGACGGTGACTTTGCCCAGTCGTGTGTGTCAGCCACCCTGTTTTCCACCAGACACCAGAGAGTCAGCAGGACTGAGCTTTAACACCTGTGGCAGGTGGACTTGTGTAGGTTTTGGGTCTGCTGTTGAGATTTACTCCAAATTTTTTGCCCTCATTTGTTTTTTTACTCTGATGCATTGAACTGAACAGTACGTAATTTTGTGTTTGCTTTTCATCTGTTGATTTGCATACGTGTGTGTGTGTGTGCGCGCGCTTTAGAGTCTGTGTATGTGTGTGGCTTTCCTCCATCTTTCTCCCAGAAGGAAAAGTCTCATGTTCACTCTCTAACTCGTCCTGGTAGAGGGTCAATTGCAACCAGTTGGCCGCCAGTCTGGTCCAAAGTAAACATTTGGAGAGAGGCGACTGTACAGGCAGGTACCTGGGGGCTCTGTTAGTTGCTCTGCTTTCCCCTTCCTCCCACTCTCACTCTCTCCCCCTTTACCTCTCTGCCTCCTTCATGTGCGGTGGTAGGCCATACTTCTCTGAGGGCCAGAGTTTGCCAGATTTGCTTTTGCTTTTGGATCCATGCAGCTGAGCTCCGTGAGATGGACCGTCTCCTGGGACTGGCTCTCAAGAGAGTCTGCTTCATTGGCCCTGTTGGTCCTGCCTGCTGTGGTCTGGCTAGTTTAAAAGCACTGGAGGATCACAGACAGATACAATCCAGCCCAGGTTTATTTGATATGTATATACATGAACACAAAGCACATCTCCCTCATTGTGTAAGCTATCAGGAATATGGTTTTCATTTAGGGCTCTGTGTCCCTGCTAGATTTATTCAGGTCCAGGCAGGGGCCATTTTTGTTTTGTGTGGCAGGAGAAGGAAGGTCTGCAGCAGATTTGCTGTGAAGTGTCGGGCAGCAGTGCAGGGCGGAGAGCCTGCTCTGCAGCTTGCAGCCTTTTGAGCCTGATGGCAGGCGACTCCTTTAACTGGGGCTGGGGAGCAGTCTGCACAGCTCAATTTTGCCCACATTAATCAAACTCACATTTCCTCACATCAGCCCGTGTGCCTATCAGCAGGGCTCACTTGTTCACATAATGAATTCAGGTGGTTTTACACAGAGGGCCAGTCTTCTAAAAGTTTATTCAGTATGTTTGAAGATAAATAAAACAAAAACTTTTTGTTCTTATATTTAGGTTGTTTTTTCAAAAGAAATTTCAGACTTAACTTAAAAGCAAAAACAAATATTGAACTGCCTTCATCAATTTTCATGTCTTTGATATAAAATCATGCCGCACCCAAGTGTCATATATTTGCTTTGCGTGTTGCTTTCTGTCACAGCTCCTGTGGGTCGGCTCTGCATAAAACATCAAAATCTATCATTTCATGGAAAGTTTAAGTCAAAATGGCCTTCTGTGTATGTGGTGAGTTATTTCTTTTCAGGCAGACTTCCTCTTAGTACGAGTGAGGGGGGCAGAGGGTCAGCGAGGAGAGAAGGGGCCACGGGGGTTGTGGGGGCCGAGGTGGTGGGGCGGCTGTCTGAGAGAGTAAAAGCATGCAGTCAGACAGTGGGAGAGGGCTTTGCCGTTCATTCATACAGGTGCTTATAATTTGCAGCATGTGATTAATCATTGTTGTGTTTGGGGGTGACATCTTGTTTAATGGATCTGTCCATCTCCCTTCTTTCGCTGTTCTGGGGAGGTGGGTAGTAAGTAGCTTGCATAGCATTATATATTCTAAACAGACATGTTCGCATATGCATGTACTTGAAAGAAGTTAATATCAAAATTGACTTAATTGTAATATCAGGATTCTCTTTTTGCTCATAAAGCACTTTCATGCTTACCACTGCACTTACGTTGAAGTAAAAAAACTTACCTGGTGTATGAGGTAGCCAAATGCAACGTGTGCGATCCCACCAGCTGCCACCACACAGAGGCAGTGGTGTTTTCCGTATGTGTTTGCTTTGGGTGGAGGGCTGGCTGGCCGGTCAGCACGGCTGTAAATCAGAGTCTTCCTGATGGAACCCTGATGGACAAGAACCTAATCTGTCCCCGGTGTGCCATTACGCTCAACCTCCCAGATAGCTACAGATCCTGCTGCTCCTCTCATCTCTCCCTGGCCTCAACAAAGACACACACAGACCCACACATACCTACGTCCGCAGTGAGCCAGCCAGGGTTGCCTTCTGGAAACCAGAGACAGTAACAGAGACACACATGTTGAACATAAACCGGTCGAGCCAGTGTCAAGAGTTCATCGCCCGCATCTGTCATAGCAAAGCCGGTGCCCAAAAAGCATTTGCTACTCTCACACCGCAGACTCGCTCTTGCTTTAAATGTACACAGGCCATGCCACTACTGTCGCCAAACTGGTTTTAGTGATAGCTAAACATAAGCAAACGCACAGGACATGGTAGGATCTGTCCCAAGACTCGATTGGCTCCTGCACAAGAGCCCCCACACATTGTGGAGAGTCTGAGCCAAGGTGTCATCTGTTACTTTTATGAACCCTTACATATCCAAATCCAAATGAAAACACTGTATTTCCATTTGATGCATTTTTTAAGGTCTTACGTCTTTCTAATTAAATGAAATGACTTAAAACCTCAGAATCACTCTATAAAGTTATAGTTTGATACACCAACGCTTTTAAATTGACCAATCAGCTGTTTTCAAATGATGTCTGTTACGTTTTGGAACTCCTCAAACACCTCCTTTTGCTTTTATTAGTCTGCTTACTGTATGACTTTACAAAAACTGGATCTCATTCATAATTCTCTGGTGACAGTTTGGAGTTATTTCAGCTTTTCTGACAAAGAGCAGGATAAAAGCGACCACCTCATCAGTGCACGGTTCAGTTGGCGTTTGTCCAACCAGGAGATCTTGACCCCTCAATTACAGGATGATGGAGCTGTTTTCTTTTGCGTGTTGCTGAATTTCATTAACAATTTTGTATCCACACATGTGAATTGAACTCAGTGTAGCTTTGAGGTTTTTTTCTCTTATTTGTTGCCTAAATATGCTAACTTTTGTATGTTTCTGACAGAGTTTCATGCAAGTGCAGCATCCAAAGGTCCTTAAATATACATTCAAAGTTTTTCCAAATGATTCCTTCTAAATGCAGACGACTACATCTGTATTTCTTTGGCTTCCTTCTGCAACAAGTCCCTCACAAAGCCAGAAACCAGAGAACCAAGGCCATAATCTGATGCCATCACAAGACAAAACGTGGATCAGCTCCATTGACAATGAATCGGAGACTTATGGAGTCAAAGAATGTTTGCTTGACCTTTCTCAGCATCACCTCGGACACTGAGTCGGTCCAGAAAGTCGATATGTCATTCAGCGCCAATGGAGCAGCTCCAGGGTTTGTCTCTTTAATGACAACAACTAGAGGGCCTCGCCTCTCAATTCCAGCTTGAGTGACATGTGGTCATGTGTACAAATCCTGACTTAACTGTCTAAGATTGCAGGAATAATGCCATGTTTGCTCTGGTTTATGCTGGATTTCCCCAGTTTGACCTTTTTTTTCCTGCACTTTATTCATACATCACATGAAGAGCCAGTTTCTGTCTCTTCAGGCTTCTCTGCATCTGTTCCCTTATCTGTAGATCTACTCTGTTTGTATATGACTTAGAAAGCACTGATAGGCAGAGGGTGAGGCCTGTATTGTGCATAAGCCTGAGTATGGTTTCCCTGGAGGTGGGTGAGCGAAGTGGCCCACAGCCAACTGCCAAAACAAAAGCCCTCAGAGATGTCCTATCACACGGTGAGACGTTAAGCCCGTCTGCGACAATTTATTACCCCAATTTAAATAATTGTGATAAATCATAGACATAACACAAAGCTGTGCTGTTGGCTGCATAATTATTGCATCAAACCACCGGCGTATGTAACATAATCATGGTCTCTCATCAGGCTCAAACCACTGGTGTGCATCTGGAGTGGCGTTATGCAATGGTTGGAAAGAGACAGCGAGCTTGCTAACAATATATTCGAGGCTGGTAGGTTTGGGTAAGGTCTTAACTTGTCAGTCTTTTATTTAAAGGGGACAACAGAGCCCTGTTGTTTGCATTTGACAGACCTCCTCCCACACCCTAGTTTTTCAAGCGCTGGAACATATTTCGACTGCGTTTAAGCAGTGATGGCTGAGTGCATTTATACTTTAGTAATGGCTTCCTGCCTTTAACTCTTCTGGCTTTAGACAAGAGTGAACCGTGCGGGTACTTCCCTTTTGCTACTGCCGCAAGTCCTGCCCCCGCAACCTTCTCACTTTCTGCCTCAAGCCTTTCAGCCAGAAAAGATGGACCACTCTGTCCGATTATTCACTCTCTCCTCTACTGTATCACTCCTGCCACATATAGCTTGTGGACTGAAAGATCGTATCACTCGTCAGGAATGTCCGCTGTTTTTTTTTTTCGGTCCGTGCATCATTTCCATTTATCTACCTTGCAGCCTTTTTCTTTACCCGCAATGATTGTATACTTGGAGACTGTCCCTACCGTGATGCATCCCGAAATGTCAGCCAGCAAATGGTTTTCTTCGAAACGGCAACAGGCCTGGGCCTAAAGAAGATCTCCCTGTCTGTATTTTCAACCTCAAGCTAGATCCAAGCTCCCGGGCTGAGAAGTTACAAGTTAGCTTGCACATGACAGCTTTTGTAGTGTTAAACGTCTCTCAGCAGCTTGCTATTATGATATACAGGTGCTGAATAGTAAGGGTGATGGTCTTTTCTATTTTTAAAGATGAGTCACTGCCCCTGTGCCTGAATGTCCTTCTAGCCTGCTTTAGACAGCAGCTAGCAATGGGGGGGAGCTTCAACCGATACATATAGACACAGGGTGTTAACAACTAATTAAAGGATTTATTGCCTCACTAAAACTCCATTATTGCTGTTCTCTCCCAATTATTAGCTCTATTATCAGCTTTTATGGACTCAGGTGAGCTTCCGGAGAAAGTTGTGCTTGTTTTGGCTGAGTGGTCAGCTCTGTCCCTGCATAAAATAACAGGATTCAGAACAGCCATGAACACAGATGATCATTTCTAGAGTGACGCACTGTACTGATGGGTGATTTGCATTTCATTTTTTTTCTTGCTACGTTGAATGGAATATGTTTCTGCAGCTGCTTTTCTTCTCTCAGGCAGAGAGCCATCTTTTGTGTGGTTCCCACATGTGCTTTCCATCTCTCTGTCGGTCTCACCTCTCTGTGTATTAATCAATCTCTGTCTCCCCTCCGTCCACTAGGTGACAGTAACAACACGGCTCTCCCCTCTGGGGGTTGGGGATGGGATGAGGTGTAATCTTTGTTTATACAAGGTGAATTGGCTGAAGACTAGAGGTTATAGACAGGGTGGGTGTGTCAGCAGCAGTGATGATGTTATAGTGATGTGGTGACGTGGTGGTGAAGATAATGATGGTGGTGTCTGCAGTGGGAAGTCCACTTACTACAGACTTACTATTCTGTTTCACATCACTCGGCAGCATATAAAGGCTTACCATAATGGTCCATTCGTTGTGATCTGCGAAAGCTCAAGAGTATCACAGAACATAGAAATTTGTTAGTTTTGATAGTTTTGTAGCTGTGAACTAGTGGTAGTCATAGTTGTTTTTCCAGCACTATTATGTCTAATACCACCAGGTTGACCCCCTTAGCTACTTTGCAGCTGAAAAAGGAGCCACACACCAGTGATTCCAAACTGTTTTTTTGTCTAACGTAACCTCTCTGTTCTGTCAGATGAACTTCAAACATTTTGGCATGGTGGACAGCTCAAAATACCCATGAGCCTCAGCTGCCATTGCTGTAGAAAGAGTTGTAGCAAGTTCAAAATGCTTTGGTGGCGCTGTTCTTAACAACAAAATGAGTTGCTGAATTCACACAAAATTGGCCCAGAACTCTAAACTGAACCATTTTAAGTTGGAAATTGTCCCGTCTGCCTTTTTGCGACGCACGTCACAGAATTTCAAGCTCAGGAAGTAAAGTTTTTTTTAACCAAAATTCACATTGGTAGTTGTAGTTAACTTCCCCTTGGATGTGTATGTACACACGCTTGTACGTTTTTATGTAAGAACCAGATATTTTTCACTTTTTGTAATCTGCACCAACGATCTAACCAAGAGAGTTTTGTGGCCATCCAGGCAGTGAATAACATGCCAATGTCTTAACCCGTTTTTGTGTGTTATCACAAGACATTCTTTGCTTTTCGTGCATCAATTAACGCCATCTGCATTAAGCTTTTGACGTGTCACTTTACCCATGAATGTCATAGAGAAAAAAATGTGACATAGTATAAAGAGCAAGACAGTCCACACAGGGAGGAGGCTGGGGTGGTGGATGGGCCAAACTATTGCAAGACTTTCATCCAGTTCATACGAGTGTTCATATCCATTTGAAAAGAAAGGTAAACTTCATTTTATTTAACCTTTTATGTTACATCACATACTTTATGTAGGTAAACTTACTTCAACCCAAAGCACTATCTTTTCCAAATACCAACGAAGTTGTTTTAATGTCCAAAGCCTAACCAAAGGGACACTTATAATATGGTAATAATATCCCACTGGTTGGAAAATCACAGCCATACACTTTGCACAATAGTACTTTGGAAGTAGTGTTTCCACTTCATGCTCACCTCCAGTATCAATGCATGACAGAGGGCAGTTGTCTGATGTAATTAATGAACATGTGCAAATGAGAACAGTGTAGGCTGATAAACACAAAATGATGTGTAATGACATTAATAACTTCATTTCAAACAGGCCTGGCCCCACACGCACGCACACACACACACACACACACACACACACACACCCGCCAGCCCAGAACAACAACTCAAAATAGATGACTGTTTACAGCTGTAGTGAAATATAGTGACACATTTTCCATGTCAACATCATATCTGTTTCTTCAGGTTAAATTCAGTGTAAACTGTGATGCAGAAAATAAACATCACTTATTTTTCTGATTGCACAATAGATGATGGTAGACAAGAGTTTGGTGCAGGGACGAGCTATTTTGTTTTCTCACTGTTTTGGTTACCTGTAATCTAGTTTTGTCAGAGTCTTTAAGTTTCATTTTTAAAATGAAATGTATTCTCTTTTGTAAAGTTCATGTAATTACAGTCTGATAATCAAAGCATTGGTGCCAACTTAAGTGGTTTTCAGGCTGGATTTGACCTGTAGGCATGTGTGTGGAGGTTTGATGAAGTGGCGCAGACAGGTGAGTTTTAGGGAAAGTACACACAGGCCGTGGCGAGAAGAGCGAAATAATTTAGCACTGCAGGGCTGTCAGGTTCCATGCCAGTCTTTGTGAGATTTTATTTATTTATTTATTTACAACTTATTTTCAGTTTACAGTCACGCTTCGCACAAGACAACTTGGTTAGGTTGCAGATAATCACTATCACCTAATGTTGATTAATATTAGCATGCTACAGTCAATGTCAGTTGTAGTTTCACTAGCTGAACCTTTTAGCTAGTGAGCTGTTGATGTAAAGAAAATTTGAAGGACGATCTCGTTCTCTGCTCGGAGGGTAAGTAGCTACCGAACCTCGTGTTGTCTGCTTCTTCTTTGAGTTAGCTGCTAACTGCTGCTAAGGATCCTTCCTTGGTAGGACAGGTCCTTGGAAGTCGGGTCCTCCAGGCGAGACCCTTTCCTAGCATTCCGAGAAAACACAATGGAACAAGCTAGCGAGTGTGCGTCATTGCGTCATTTTTCTTCGTCTTCCTCTGATGTGTTATGGCGGTTGGCAAACAGCTTTTAGGTGCATTACTGCCACCTTCTGAACTGGAGAGATCATTTTCCAGCCTGTGTCATTGCGTCATTGAAAGGGTTCACAATTTTTAAGAGACTCGCTAAGCCTTGTGCGCAGAGGATTGTGGGTAGTTTAGGCGTGCCGAGGATACACATGGGCATCCTTGAAAATTTGCTGTGCGAAGGACTCTGTCCTTTGTAGAATTCATTCAGAGGATCCTCGACATTTGAACAGTCCTTCGGCGGCATTCAATGAAGTAGGATCCTTCAAATTCAGCTGTTTGAGGATCCTTTCTTGACTTTAAGAAACACCCATCAATTCGGGGCCTCAGACGCAGAACAACTTTGACCCCCTCTGTCTCTGTAATGTTTATACAGACTGGCAAGGCGCAACAGAGGCGCAACAGGCCCGCATTAAACAGGCTGTGTAAAATGGGCTTCTGTAAGCTTCTGTTGGCCTACAGGATTATAGAGTTTATTTAGATGGTGACAGGTGTCCTGCAGGAGTTGGAGACAATTTGTTTAAAAAGCGATCCACGTGAAGCAATCAGGTCGAAATGACACGGAGCACTTCCTCTCAGACATCAGTTACACCAGGTTTTGCATCCATTTTGTCCTCTTTTCTTCTCGTCCTGTCACCAGCTTCCGCGCTGCAGGCGCATGCATTTGCATCGGATGGTCGTGTACAGAAAACAATGTGACCACAGGTGTCAAGAAAACAGTGACAGTAATGGAGGAGGGAGGCTCCAACACTGACAGCGCAGCACTGTCGGCACGGTCTGTCTGTCAATCTGTCACTAACTTATTATTAGCCCGTCAGCCCAGGCGGCTCAGGTCCTGACCCAGTCAACAGCACACACACCTCACATACACACCTTTACACTTCCATCAATATCACAGAGTTCATTTCAAGTTTGACAGACAGGGACATACCCGAGCTGTCTCTTCATATAGCTGGGGGGGGGGGAATGCGCCATGATGTATGGCTTCCAACTGTAAATCTAAGGTGGAGACAATACACTCGACTGAAAAATACCTAGCTATATCACTTGCAAACTGGATTTATAAGTCCTTGTCTTGTATGTTTAATAAAGTTTGCTTAGCCTATTTTGTAATCAAGAATAGGCCTATCAGGTAGGAAAGAGGAGATGTTTGATTTTTGAGGGTGTTGACCAACTGTTATGCAAAAAAGGACATGTATCAGATAAAGTAAACGAATTAATCGCCTCCTTTTTTCTTTCCCTTTGTTCATCTCATAAATTGACAGCTGCTGAAACTGTAAACAGGACGTGCTGAGGCGCTGCAGGATACATCCTCGTTATTAAGAGTTGATCTGTTTAGCGTGGAGGAGGATTAAAATCGAGTTGATGGCGACAATGCGATTGAGTCCACCCACATTCACCCGTTTGATGAGATAAAGACTTAATACACAAAGCTCCTTTCATGGAAGAAAGCCCCAATGTGAATCTTCGAAGTAGACACCACAGTATTTAAGAACCACAAACGAAATTCCATTTCCGTCCATTGTTTTGGTGACTCAGCAGCGGAAACCTCAAATTCTCAACAAATAAAATAATCTGCATAGTTGGGGATATGTTTTCCCCCAGTGAGAATATGGGTAGCATTGCATTTGCAAAAATAAAAAAGTCAGTATCGTTTTTTGAAATCGTAACTCATAGCCTAAACTAAATTTATAATGAGCAGTTTTGCATTAGAAAAGAGGGGATTGTCTCATTTAATTCTGATATTTACATACTAAAAATGAAGAAAACCAGACTTTGATCATTTTGGGTTTATGATTTAATATTTTATTTATGTTATGATTTTACTTGAAACTACTTATAGTGTGGATAATCCGTACCGTTTGCACTCGAAGTTGATAATAACAGATTAAGCAGCAGCAGCACCACCGGTAACCAACAGTTGCTTGCGCCTCTCGTCGGGGGCCCTCAGTTAAAACCACCCCCGCTGTCATTGGAGATGGCCCCGCTTGTTTTTCTAAGCATTAAGCTTTTTCAAGTGCAGTATTAGGGACTGTTTGGGGAGTTGCCCGGGACACTTCTGGGCTTCCGAGACAGGAAGCCTGATTGGTGATATCTGTGATTAATAGCGTTCTCTCTCTCTCTCTCTCTCTCTCTCTCTCTCTCTCTCTCTCTCTCTCTCTCTCTCTCTCTCCAGATGTCTAGAGGCCATTATCCTCTGTGATTTTTTTAAGTATGTAAATTTCTACATAATCAGTTCCTCCACATTAGTGTTTGGTTTATAGTTAATATAATGGTTTTTTTTTTCTTTCTTCTTAGTTGTGGTTGTTTATTTTATCCCCCACTAATTTGCTGAGAACATATTTATCCACCTCTGACAGAAGATGGAGAGCATAAATCACTTTTAGTAATGAGTGCCTGCTTCCGCATTAATGACATTTAAAAAAACAGCTTTTTTAATATATAGGAACTAAAGGTATTTAGTTATAAGGTATTTCTTTTGCCACAATCTCACTCTCCCCATGAGGCGGTTATATGTTCTCATGACAGATCACTTGTGCCATTATTGCATGAAAATGTTTTATACACCATTTCAATTTTAACGTGATCAGTTTGAAATTGTTACACCGTCTGTTTGCTTTAAAAACAAGTCTGGCTCCAAGGCAGTATTTCAATACTCTACTGTTCACTTGGTAGTAACTATAGTTTATTGGCCTTACCTAAGCAGGCATGTTATTTGGATACCTTTGTTACATTTATTTCCCCCACTTTCCTGATTTGCCTTGTTTATGCCAACTGCAAGTGTTTTCTTACAAGTACAGTGTAAATTTATTGTCATGTGTCAAAGTGGGTTCATATTTTAATAAAATAAACAAGTTAAATGTCTCATAAAAATGTAGTCAGACAGCCTCTGATTGTTTGTTATGAAAGATAAATGTGGCTAAAAGCAACACAACCTTGTATAGTGTTTGAGGAGTGGCATGTAGGCCTTGCAAAAGAGATGCAAGTCTGGAGGTGGAAATATGCTCTTGGCAATCAAATAAAACATGAATTAATTGAACTCTTCTCTCTCTCTTGTTGGTTGTTACGGTGGCCGACAAGGGCAAACATGCCATAATGGCCCAAAACATGTCAGGAGGAACACACGGCAGCTTCAGAAACGATGATGTTTCAAAAACACATTTATGAAAATGTAAAACAAATACATTAACAACAAACGTGCTGCAAATACGGAAACGATGCAAAGTCAAAAACACACAAACCCCAAAAACAAATGCAACAGAAAAACTTTGCTTATCAAGTCAACAGAAGTTCTCCTGGCCTCTAGGAGGAGCACTAATGCCGGGATCAGACTACACAAATTCAGGCCGATTTTCACAAGATTTAGTCGTGGCCGACAAATTTCCAGCGTCAGGCCCAATTATGAACGTCGGGAACGACGAATGGACGTGTAGTGTAACATAATTGAAGAACAGTGATTTTGCGTCTGGGACGCTCCACGACACGCTGACGAGAAGTCTAGCATGTTAGAATTTTTTGTATTTTCCTGCCTAGTTTGACATCTCCTACGACGTGTTCCTTGACATTGACCAATAGGATGACAGAGTGCTCTGACGCGTATACATAAACATGGCGACTTTCTGTTTAAACACAGTGAACCTGGTAACGTTATGTTAGCTAGCTATACATGTATCCAATGTAATGATTTTGACGTGTACACATTTGTTAACTTACCACAAGTTCTCTCTGAAGGACAGCCAGTCCATACTGTCCTCTTCGTGACACCCAGGAACGGGTCCACAATCTTTTCGACATTTCGCACAAGACCGCTAGCATCACACACAACGCTTCGGTAGCCATGATTGACAATTTCTTGTCCCACCTCCCCGATTACCTATGAACTTGCGCAGGGTCGTGAACGATGATTGGTCGAGGTCATACTTGTAGTGTTGCCAGTCTCCCGACCAAGACACGGCAAGAATTTATGCCACTGTGATTGCTTAATCTGACATGGTGACCATCGTGAAAGACAAAAATATCGTGTAGTCTGATCCCGGCATAAGTGGAACCCGAGAGAGAGCTAGATATGTTGCTGTTTTATAATAATGCAAAAGACTACAGCCAAATATAATTAAGAATACATTACTTTTTTATGTCACTATAAAAATCAGGTCAAAAATCAAACTGCTCCCACTAGAGGCCTTGGGAACTTCTCTTGTCTTGACTGGATAAGCAGCATTTTTCTGTTGAATTTGTTTTTGGAGTTTGTGTGTTTTTGACTTTGCATTGTTTCTGTATTTTCAGCGTCTTTTTTAATTCATATATTTTGTTTTGCTTTTTGCAGCACTTTTTTTCCATTTGCCTCATTTCTGAAACGGCAGCATGTTTCTCCTAATGGAGATGGATGTTTTGGCCCGTTTCAGCATGTTTGCCCTTTTCGGCCACCATAGGTTGTTTATATGGTCTTTTAATCATAATCTCATCTTGTGCATCTTTTTATTTATCACTCCACTCATCAGCATTCACTTCATTCTTTCACCTGTGTTTCTACCTGACCGTTAAAGGATCCCGAGATTAATCAGAGTTTCTATATCAGAGTGCCCAGCCCACTTGCTGATGGATATCATATTGGCTTTGTTACTGCAGATGACAAATTGCAGGGGAGCAGCAGCTCACAGGGTTTGTTTAGCATTCCAGATTCGATGTGTTTTGAAAAGTATTAATGGAGGACATGGAGGCATGAGATATCACCTTGCAGGTTCAGTCAGGAGCTGAGCAGGCCTGTGAGGTGAAGCTCTGTCATCGTGGCGCTCTTATGCCTCATCTCACGCCTTGAAACCCCAGGAAAGAAAAGCTATGATTTTCTGCTTTGGCTCTCAATGAGCCAAGAAAAGTATTGTGTAGTAACATGTTTTTAAAACAATTAGCTCTATGTTCATTTCTGAAACACATAATTTAAACAAGTTCTATTTGTGTCCAACCTAATTTGCATGCTCATGTTTTTAGTTTTGTTAACAAAAGACAAAACATAGCCTACATATAATCTATAATTGCTAATTTCAATTGTTTCAAACAGTGGACATAATGAAAATTCTCCATTATTTTATGAGTAATTAAGGATCTATTATTAACACATTTAAGAAGCTTGTAAGCTACCATTAGGTAGCATTTACCAGGTCAAGTAAGTGTGTGAAATGAGTGGCCAGTGTGTCTCATGTATTAGTCCATTTAACTTGGGGAGCTGTGCTTCCTGTAGCAGCGACCTCCCTGTGGCTCCTGAGAATTACAGTCATTCAGTGTGTGTCTTGGCATGATGGATGACACCTGCACTCGTTGTGCAATCACTCCCTGGCGCGCTATTGTTTTTCTTTCTCACTTTTGCGTGGGAGCAAATGCAATTGCATTCCCGAGCCAAAAACAACTGAGATAATCATCTGTGTGATGTATGATGTTCTCTCTTCGGAAGACAAGTCATCAGATGACCTGGAATGTCTCGCCAACACGGTGGTGGCAGTACTGGTGTTACCAGTGAGGCTATTTGTTAGGTCCCGAGACTTGCTGGACTGCATCGTTGACACAAAATCACCCCAGCTGAATAGGGGATGATGCAGCAGTTTTTAGCACCCGGCCTCATTGTTTCTGCCCTGTGGTCTTCTTATCCAGTACCTGAAACAGAAGCCGAAAATTCCATGGCTATTAAAATGCTGTAGCCTGTATGTGCTGCAAATAGCAGTGTTGTGGAGCATGTGTGAGTATGTCCTAATAGCTGAGCTCCAGACACTCCTTTTGCCATTAGCCCTTGTGTCTAACAGAGTGTGTGTGTCTGTAAGGCGCTGGATGACAAGCCCTGTCACTACCATTGTGGTTCAGAAACAAAAGAACCTTCTAATAATGGAATCTCCCAATATGTCACTCACTGATGCGTTTTAAAGCCATAAATATCAACCAGATGGCAGGTCCCTGTAATACCCCCCTCACAGCTGGAGGAGGTGGGTGCCTGCAGGAGAAGTTGGGGTGGCTAAGCTAAGCAACTGAGTAGCATCTTCCCTTTGGTTTGCCCTCACCGACTGAGCATCAGAGGCTGTAGAAGGGTGTGAAGTGCTCCCGAGAGTGTGTGGGTTCACTACTGCTGCACTCTATGATTAAACAGTAGTATGTGCTGACAGCTGGAGTAGAAGAGCATGATGCACTGGGGCACAGTGGAGTGAGAAACTGCCTCTGAATGGTGTTGAGAAAATTACATATTGGGTGGCTTTAGGTCTTGGTGCAGAGACATTTTTGTATGTAATATTAAATCAGCAAACATGTCCAACAGAACTGGAGCAGAAAACAAATAGGTTAATAGTATCAGCAATTACTTGCTTCAGCGAGAGTATCCTCAACACATCAAGATGTTTTGCAGCGACAGGCTGCATCATTTGTGGATCTGTCATCAGTTTTAGAAATGCAACGCCCTCTTCAGCACCTTTTTTTGTAATTTGATTGACAAGGCACACAGCAACATTTGTTCTCTCTTGACTCTCACTTTTGCTTGACTGTAAGAACTTTCACTGTTGTGCTTTTTCACCTTTACATATAAAGCACAAAGGAGCTTTGTGACTGGAAGTTGTCAAAAGGCATTCTGGGACATTAAAGAAATCACTGAATGAATGGGAATCACACCAAAAGCACTACATTACAAATTTACTTATCAGTTGCAATAGTCATTATACATTTATTGTACAATATCTAAGACCATCTGAGGGTGAATTATTTATTTTCAAAAGAAAAAACCTTAGGTTGCATCAGTAGTCATTTGGACGCATTTTCATGGGAAGTGTACTATTGCACATTGATTCTATCTTGTGTGGCAAAGCTCCCACTTGGCAACTTAGATCAAGTGATAAGTGATAAATCAAGTGAAATTGGGTTTAGAGAAGAGCCATACTCCATGTCATACAGCGGTCAATTTGGGATTATGGTTGCAATATTTCTCTTTTAGTTTTCCTTCAAATACCACAGCCTCTCGTCTTGTCTGCCAGCAGCTGTTCTTTGTGCATCTCATCTGCGAGGGTGTTAGACAGATGCTCAAATAAACACAACGCAGTTTTGCATTCACATTTGTCATCATGTTATCCTTCTGCAATTGCCATCTTGGAGGTACCGCATGCATTGCTAACTGACGTTAACTTCGCTTCTAAAGACACCGGCCCTCAGTGCACTTCGACACAGATTACTAAAAGCCTAAGAACTGAACTCCACACACTGAACTAATCACTGTATCTGAAAGGCACAGTGGGGCAGGTCGGCTAATTAGTAAAGAGTGTTAACTACTGTTAGCTGTCTAAGTTAATGAAGCATTTGGTAACCTGTATCCTTTAAAGTTCCTGTAATCTCAGGTTTACGATGAGGCCCAGAATCCAGCATGAATCATTTTAAGTGAAGTATCCAGATGTGCACAGCTGCTCTGGTCACTTGCAGGAACAAGTAACCAGTGGCAGTGCGCTCATTTGGTTAATGAAAATATTATTGAATTTATTTTATAGTTTTTTGATGATCAAACACACAATTTCCACCATGATAATGTGGAATGGGTCTTTACCTCACTAAGGTTTCATACTGCTGCTGTTGTTTCTCTTTGTGTGTTAACATTGGTATTATTTGTATTATTTTCCACACTACCCCGATTTATACTCATATTCACACTATCACAGATTTGTAATATCCTCTCCATTATTGTGTGTGTGGTGTGTTGCGATGGTTGTGCAACATCAACATAAATAAAGATGGATGACGCGTCTCCACTTCCTCCTTCTGTACAAAAAATGTAGCCAAAATATCCCGGATACGAGCGCTGCCATCTTGTGCTGGTGACCACAGAGTCCGCAGTAGTGACCAGACGGTGTAGTCCCCGCCCATACACCCGCCCCTCCAATCGCAAGCCGGGCTCAGCTGTCAATCATGACAATTCAGCTAATTTTTATAGCATCAAATAACTAATTAAAAACAAACTGATCAGAAAAACTAACACCTGAACAAAAATTGATTTGAGGTGTACTTTTTAGTTTGGCCCATGTCCTACTTGATATCATTGAGGGGGAGGAGTTTATGACCTATACTGCAGCTCACCACCAGGGGTCGATTGACATGCATTGGCTTCACTTTTGGGGAGCTCTCATGTCCTGCATGTTTATATGCAGTCAATGTTGTGCACTAACATCCAGCAAAGTTCAGCTAGTGGCTAAAAGCTACTGCTCGCAGACAAATTGATAACATTTTCTGAACATGCAATGAATTGCAATCCATTTGACACCAAACTGGAAACATTTTCTTGTCTTCAGAATTAGTTATAAAAAGTTTGAAGTTTGCGTCTGTACAGTGATCTAACAACGTTCATATAACCAAGTCATTTCGCCTGGTAGTCTAGTTAACAGATCAGGAGAAATAAAAATAACTGCAAATTGTTACAAACTAACTTTAGGTTTTTGCAACTTAAAATCCTCTATAAGAGATTTGGAGAATTTTAGAAGATGTTATTTTACTCCTCTTTATATTTGCCTCTCACTTAGTGTCCAAGTGTCGTGTTTGGATGAGATTGCAAAAGTTCTCTTTTTTCTCAACATTACTCTCCCACCACTACATCTCCTGTTGGAGCATGTTCGGTCACTTCCCAGCATCATCTTGTTTGCACAGGCTGATCAAGCAGGCAGTCAGGCAGGTTTGGTTTCATAATGTAATCTGATTACCTGCTGAAAGGTTTGATGTGCCTCATCTTCTCTGAAGGCATATCAATAGCAAAGCCATGAAATAATGCGTCCAAAGCAGTCTTGTTTTAAATTTTCAGTGCAGTATCATTGTCAGATCTACTGAGCCATGACAGATGGAATTTTGTTTGACTCTTGCCTGCCGGTAGCTTGGTTCAGTAGTTCTTGGTCCTCCTATTCATACATTAAGATTCACCTGTGGACAAATTTGGTTTTCCTGTGGTATTTCAACTGATAATTACTTCCCTGGAAAACCCCCAGAAGATACATTCTTTTATTGACAATATGTTTAATTGAGCAAATTAGAAAGAGTCCATATTGCACAGCAGCTGTGTACACACACCGTGGAATCTGCAAGGGAAGCCCTCAGAGCACCAGTAAAGGGATGCAGTGAGAATTGTGAGTTTAAAAAAAACAACAACCCCTGATTGATTCAGATGGCCTCTTTGCCAAAGCAGTGGCTTTTTAACACAGATGCACATAGTTAGCCTGTGTGTGAAACCTCATACTCCCTCACTGATCATCCGGCTACATTGATTCTCCAGCTGTTGATGTACTGGGTTTTCTTAGATGATATGGTTGGTGGCTTTAGCCCCTCAAAGTGCAGACAATTATAGTCACTCACAGGGATTTTGGAAGCAAGTCTCATTGGATCATGTTCTTCATGTTCTTCCAAAGATGGCACAAGGCTCAAAACACCAAGCATTACTGATGTAGTTTAAATTGGGCAGAGTGATAATCGGAGTGATGATAAGGTTCTCGTGGAGGGTCGGCAGCCACCGGCTGTCTGTCAAAACCATTTGGTGGCAACAAGAAGTGCATTTTTACAACACTTTTACTTTAAAAAAAAAAAACTGCTTTAAAAATTAAAGGAAGAAAATACACTTGGAAAAATATTCACTGACTTTTGCCTTAGTTAGCAGTCTGGCAACTTTCTTATCAGATTATTTCAAGGTGAACTGTCACATCAGATATATGTTGCAATCTGATCCTCCTGGGCTTTAACAGCTATGTACAAGTTCACATTGGGTCCATATGGTATATTTGACTGGTGTAAAGCAACAGTTTAATGTGCCCACTGTGTCACCATGTGACAAAGATTAGACGGGACAGACTAATGAGCGCTCTATGGCTACAACTAATCATTATTTTCATTATGAGTTGATCTGGTTTTGATTTATTAAATGTTTATAGTTTAACTGTTTGTTTTTTTATTGTCAAAAGAACATCTTCATATTCCTTTTTTTGTCCCAAGATATTTACTTGACAGCAATAGAGCCAGAGAAAGAATCAAATGCTCACATTTGAGAAGCTGGAACTAGCAACTATTCAGCATTTTTTCTTGAAAAGTGGCTGATTCTATCGATGATGGGCATATTTTTATAGAACCATCCAATTATTTCTCATTACTGAATAGGAGACTGTTCTCGTGCATAGCAGTGATTATATTCCTTTAGTTAGAGTGATGGAGAGCAGTGATTATGGTGAGCAGATGGTTTGCAGTGGAGATATCTTTATTAGGTGTGTTACTGAAAAGGAGAAGACTGCTGAGTCTTTTTTCAACTTCCTTAAAGTTTGAAGTCTTTTCTATCTTCACTGACATCAAAAAGAAAACACAAGCAGCCAGTCACAATTCTTGCAGCCCCAACATGGTGTCTCTGTCGCTGACGGTAAGGCTCACATCAGCTACAGCTCAGCTTTGGCTTCATAACTACACTGTAAAGCCTTAATGCACAACTATAAATAATGCTTTATAGAGAGCCAAAGTCCTAACGTCATGTCCAACCAGGCTAGCTTCTTTTCCTCCAGCTTCTGTAACTATAACCCCAATTCCTAAAAAGTTGGGACATTATGTAAAATGTCAATAACAACAGAATGCAATGATTTGCAAACCCTTTTTAACCTAAATGGAATTGAATACAATACACAGACAAGATATTTAATGTTCAACCTGATAAACTTGATTGTTTTTTATAAATATACGCTCATTCTGAATTTGATGCCTGCAACACGTTGGGACAGGAGCATGTTTACCATTGTGTTACATCACCTTTTCATTTAACAACACTCGGTAAGCATTTGGGAAGAGCGGACACTAATTGTTGAAGTTTTGAAAGTGGAATTCTGTCCCATTCTTGATTGATATATGACTTCAGTTGCTCAACAGTCCGAAGGCTCTGTTTTCATATTTTATGCTTCATAATGCGCCACACATTTTCAATGGGGGACAGGGCTGGACTGCAGGCAGGCCAGTCTAGTACCCGCACTGTTTTACTCCAAAGCCACACTGTTTTGAGGCCGACAGAATGTGGCTTCATTGTCCTGCTGTAATAAGCAGGGACGTCCCTGAAAAAGACGCCGCCTGACGTCGTCAGCATATGTTGTTCCAAAACCTGTATGTACTTTCAGCATTAATGGTGCTGTCACAGATGTGCAAGTTACCCATACTATGGGCACTAACACACCCCCATACCATCACAGATACTGGCTTTTGAAAAACGTTGGCTTTCCAAAATCTATTTGAAATGTGGACTCGTCAGACCAAAGGACACTTTTCCACTTTGTGTCAGTCCAAAGTCCAATGAGCACAGGCCCAAAGAAGTCGGCAGCGTTTCTGGATGGTGTTGATGTCTTGCGCTTCGCATGCTAGAATCTTAACTTGCATTTGTAGATGCAGCGACGAACTGTGTTTACTGACAATGGTTTTGCAAAGTGTCCATGTAGTAATATCCTTCATAGAATCATGTCGGTTTTTAATGCAGTGCCGCCCAGTGTTAATTTTGGCAGCTGATTTTGATTTAGTCTTAGTCTTTTGACTAAAATGCATATTAGTTTTAGTCACATT
>JBBPCS010000374.1:447467-497007 GCA_037974645.1 Hollardia meadi | reverse complement strand
ATTATCTATGATCTATTTTTAGCTCGTCTCGTCTTAGTCATGGAAAAAAAGGTCGTTGACGAACATTTTTCGTCATCCTATTCATTGACGAAATAAACACTGGTGCCGCCTGAGGGATCAAAGGTCATGAGCATTCAATGTTGGTTTTCATCCTTGCCCCTTACGTGCAGAGATTTCTCCAAATTCTCTTAATCTTTTGAGGATATTTCATCGATTAACCTGCTGATTAATTTCACAATTAATTGATTGTTTAATCTATAAAATGTAAAAAAAATTGTGAAAAACTTTCCTAGAGCCCAACGTGATGTCTTCAAATTGCCTCAAATTGATGTCTTCAATTATAGTTGGAGATTGCGGCAGCTCTAATGCATTCACAATATCAGATATTGATAGACAGAAAAATCTCCTAAAATTGTTTTGAGAACAACCAGCATTTACTTAAACGTCCATGATTATTAAAGTGACTTATCCTGTTCGTACTTTTTAGGTCTGGTAGAGATCTGCTTGATGCATCCCCTTGATGTCGTGAAGACAAGGTAAGCCACCCGTACATTAACTTATATTATGATAATATGTGTAATGTATAAGCTACCTACAGGAAAGCGATTTTCAGTCCACATCTGCCTTGAATCCTCTTGGTGGGTATGTGGGTCTTTGTAGTGACATTCTGAGCATACCAGGTCTTTTCTTCCCAGCTCAGCAGGCCTGGCCAGCTCTGCACACAAGTGGGCACCGATGCCAAGAGCCTTAGACATTTTGTGGAAAATGACATGCATCATTTACCCATTCATTCCACACTCAAAGCTAATGTTAGATGTTTTTATGTTTGCAAATCACAAAAAATGTTCAGCTTATTACTTAATTTAAGAATAAAAAAGAATCAGACCATTTTTTTTCTTTTTTTGTTATGGCCTGTGGTTCACATGAAAGAAGGGGACATGCAAGATGAATCAGATGCCACCAAATGCATTGGCTGCATTTTAATAGCTTGTTTTCAGCTACCATCTCCTGTTTGCGTGTTATGCAAAAGTGGCAGCAGCCTTGAGCAGTTGAGTAATCAGGAGCCTGACACCACAGTGTCTCAGCCAGCCATAAACAGGTCGTGGGCTACTACTAAAGCTTTATAGTCTTTCACAGGCCTAGCCAAGACCTCTGGCTTCGTTCTAAGCCCCCCTGCCCCCGTACTTGTCAGTAAATTGTACTGCTTTTTCTGTCATTTACGGCAGCAGTTTCTTGGTAAATAAATTGCTTGGCGCGCCTTTTAAAAAAGTGAGATGGTTGCACTTTGAAGCCAGCGCCACCACGCAAGAAACGCAGGGATTAAAGCCAGGGGTGACCGGTGTTGTATTAGTCGATATTTGATACTTTGAAGGCACAAAGTGTGATTTATTGTCACATGTAGAAGCTATGGGGGTTTATTACAGGTAAGTCTTGAGCTCTGCCCGTCCGTCCTCATACCGGGTCAGGGTTAAAAGTGCACTCACTATTTTCTTTGTAATGCTCTTCCTCAAAAAGCGGTAAAAGCTGCTCTAAAACTGGACAGGTTTATCTGTTTGTTTTCTCTGTTTGTGTCGCCATGCGTTTATGTTGGTAAGTGTTCTGTTGCTCAGAATCAGTCTGTGTAAATTGATTCCTTTTGGTCCTGGCTCAGGGTGTACTATGTGTTTTTTAAACAATATTCAAGAAACTTTCTTTTGTTTCATTGGGAGCTTTAGACAACATGAAGAGTGTCCAAACAACAAGAAGGTTGCTGCTTATTTTGAATGCAAGACATACACACAGAAAGATATACCATACATAGATATGAATGGATACTGTACATGCATGTTCACACACTCAACATCCACGCATGAATTCATAAACCCAGCATACATACCAGCTAATTGGGACACTGAGGGAGCTGAAATCTATTAGCACGAACCTTGAAGCTGAGAGTCAGACACAGACACACCTCCACTGGGTCTCTCCCTCTCTCACCCAGGCATGGCTCTTATTAGGCATCGGCTCCTGCTTTAATGTCCACCGGTCCAAATTGAACGGCAACTGGAGTAAATTTACTTTTTTCCACCAACTCAGAATCAAAGGGATTTTTTCCCCCTTTTCCCCCCTTTTTTTTTTGCAAGGTAAATGTGTACCTGCCTGGAAGCCGATGTTTACCTATTTTCCAAATGAGGGTTTATCTTTCTTCTCTTACTGTGAGGGGGGAGGAGGAGGAAAAGGACGGGCCAGATTGGGGATTAGCTGCAGCAGTTGGTGTAGAAACACTCCACCAGTAGCCAAATACGTTATGAATCAAAAAAGGAGCATTTCGCAATTTTTTCCATTAAACAAATACTGGTTCATCCCCCAAGTCGACTGCTTTGGCAGAGATTTGAAAAAATGGCGACACATAACTTCCAATATGATTGATGGTGCAAAGTTTGGACTATGTATGAAACATTTTGAAAGAATAAGAAAGTACGCCCATTACACAATTATTATCTCAGGAAATACTGATGGACAAAAACGTTTGGGTAAGGATAGCAAGTTTTTGAGTAAAGCACACTGAACATTGCTTTAGATGTGAGCCTTAAAAGTGAAAGTTTGGTCAGATTTGTCTTTTTGCCTTTGTTGTTGCACTTTTACTCCCCGTTGTGTTCCTCACTATCCAGTCAAGCCGTGACCCCCTTCACTCACCTTTGCTAACAAGTACATCTATCTTACATCTGAGGGACTCCTGCAGAGCCCACCTTCCATCAGTGTGACTTACAACCTCTTTCATCGTTAAGAGTTGAACGTGTATAAATGTAAGTTGGCCATTTTCAGATAAGCACATATGCATTAAATAAGTTCAGTGTCTTTTTTAAGACTTATTTTACAGGAAAAATGACTGAGTAGCATTATTTGGCCTTTTTATCCGAGGACAGTACCAATTTTATGACTGCAATCAATATTTTTATTATAAATAATCATTAATTTAATATCATTAATAAAATTTCAGTATGTAGTGAAATATACCCATTTCAAGTGCTTGTTTTGTCCTTAATAATTGTCCAAAACTCAAAGATATTGCATTTACAGTGATATTAAATGGAGAGAAGGAAAAATTTTGACTATGCATTTTTTCACTGAGAATGTGCACACACTGAAGTGCAGACTAAACTGAGTGTCAATACAAGCACATCAGGTTAGATGAAAGGGCAAAATGGTGGGAATAAAGCGTGGTATGTTGGAGAAAAGTTATGGGCCATGATTAGTTTTTCTGACATACAGTATTTAAAGTTCAGTGCAACATAATAATTACACATGTAACTTCACATCTGCAATAGTTCTGGTACTTATTCTCTGCTGCAGTTAATACACGCAATCCAAAAATTAAAGTGAATCCAGAAATTGAAAATTTTTTTCTCATTATGAGTCACTCGCATAATAATCAGCCCAAAATGTAAATGTAGCATACTTCGCACAAAGTAAACCGTTAATTACCCCTGACCCTGCCCCCTCTCCTCCATCGGGCCGGGGCAGGAATGTGGGGTTGAAGATGGAGGGTGCGATGCAGTGTGGGGAGGGAGGGCAGTCGTCAGTTTCGCTGAGAGAGACACTGGGACCGGAGTTACAGCTTTTCATTAACCTGGAAACCACCTAGTTACATGGTTCATGGGCTGGTCTCAGCTCACTTGGAGGTAACAAAGGGTGTCGGGCGGCACTTTCTGCAGGGGGCTGTGTGCTCGGGGCACCCCATCTGACTCTGATCAGGTTCTCCCTCTCATTAGAGAGCTGGACTGAGCCTGCGTTTCCCTTCATGTCGAGATCCTGTTACATGGAGCTCCACCCTTATACACATGCATGCGCAAACATACTCATCTGAAAGCAGCTTCCCATCACCCCGTTTTACTTCCGCCCATAGAGTGAAGCCACACCCTCCTCATATTTGTGTCTCCATGAACAACTCCTCCTGTCATGGTGAACTTCCTGCTTTTTCTACAGCATGCACATGATCTGATGTGTTTGCCATAATGAGCCACAAAGATGGATTTTGTGAAACCTCCGCCTTCTCCCTCTGCACACACTTTCTTTTACCCATTCCTGTCCTTAATGCTTTCCCATTCTTCATTCCTCCTTTCTCCCGTGTTCGTCCTCCTCCTCCAAACCCGAATATGAACTGTTTTTTTTGTTTTTACATTCTGTCCTCTGTGGTTTTAGTTTTTCAGCAATCATCTCAGTTAGCCTGTTGTTGAATCAGCTGCTAGTTTTTGTTAATATAAACCACATTATATAACAACATCATCAACAACTTGTTGAGTGCATTGTTTAAACCTCCATCATTTCTTCTAAATTTGCAGCTTGTTGAGCGATTATGTAATGTTTTGTTTTAAATCCCTGTTGCACATGTGTCTTAGAAGAATTGAATTATTCAATTCTGTAAATTGCATTGTATGACATGGCTGTCAGAATCACTGCAAACCATTAAGCCTGCCAGTAGCCTGTTTCAAGCCTGATTAGAAAAACCTGGTAGTGACCCTTGCTTGCGGCAGTATCCATGGCAACACTACCGCCATTTGGTCACAGCACGCATTAAAGTGTGCCTCCCTTGGGGGGCCTGGAAAGTGATCTTTGATGAGGGCTTTGACAGATGACGTCCAGTCTTTTTGGGAAACGTGTGAGAGCACCGAGGATGGCCCAAAGGCTTCACCCCACCTCCTCCTCTGCTTTCCCCCCCAACTGCTTGGTGAACCCCAATGCACCTATGGAGGAATCCCTGACACAACCCTCAAACAGCAGGGCACAAAGCTGCGGCAGCCTGATGGCCGATCTTGCCTTGTAAAGGAGCAGGCAGGTCAGTGGTCGTCAAGCCAGCTCCTAATCCCCCTGGCGCTTTGAGACTGCAGGGCAAGACTTTACTCAGTGTAAAGCCAAACACATGCCGTGTGCGTGCAGGAAAAACCAAGCTCAGTCTGCGCATCGTTTCAGGGCACGAGCATGAGCGAGGGTGAGTCCAGTGCACAAGGTATAGAGCAAGTCTTACCATGAGCACAGCAGAGTAACGTATTTGGCAGGATTTAATGCTTTGAAAAAAATCCAGTCTTCTGTTTGAAATATGTGGCTCAGTTAAAATATTTGTGTCCTCAGATTGAAAATGTTAAATATTGTGATAAATAAATGTGATAAACAAATATCCCTAAGAATTACATTGATTTTTGAATGATTCTGCATCTCACATTCCAGACTTGTAATTGTAATTTGCATTTTTGTGTTTTTGTTAAGTGTAACCATGTGTTGCCTTACCCATACCTTAACCATATTTTATTTCCCATAACTACAGTCTTTTCATAACCTGTACTGTAGTTGCCATGTGCAGCTACTGCCGGAAGCATGAATTTTAAAAACGCTTGTCTTGGATTTCATTCCCATTTATCATAACTATATACAACACAAAATAAAACCAAATTTAAATGGAGAAAAGCAAACATCAAATGAGGGGAAAAAATCTCCACATTCAAAAAAAGGTGGTCAGGTCTTTGCTTATATGTTAGGTATTACTTCAGTTCTTCCAAAAGACCCCCATCAACATTTCTATATACAATATCGGCTGCCCATGGCAAGCTGTCTCCTTCTTCTGTTGAATATGTTTTTAATCAAACAAATTATATAAATGGTTGAAAATATCATAGAAAAATTGACAGATTTACATTTACAATTTGGCTATTCTAATTTCTTGAAAAATGTGAAATTTGGGACCTAAATTTGCCATTGTGATGGTCTCGGCAGTATAGGAGCAAAAGCAAAATCCGAAAAGAGAAATAAACTTTATAATCTTTATCCCATTATCTTTAATGTTTTAACGTCAGATGGTGGTGCAGCTACTCAAATATGTTGGAAATGTGACTAGGAGTCAAAAATGGATTACTAAATTAGAGATTTTAGCTATAGATAGACGTACACATAAAGAGCAGATGCAAGGCAGTGTTTATTATTATCAGTGAAGGGGTTCACATTCCAGTACACTAATTACAGAGTGGAGGCATTGTGTGCTTTGATTTCACTAGACCCTGACTGTGCTGCCCCCCTGCTCTTTTCTTTTTGACTCACATAAGCATGTCTGTACATCTTTTATCTCGCCTCCGTCACTCATGCTGCTCTTAAAATACGTAGATCCAAGGTACAGGATCAGATTGACATCCAGTAAAAGTGGCGAAAGTTTGTACTGGCCCAAAGTCTTTAACCTTAGTAAACCAGATGAGGAATGGTATTTGTCAGAGAAAGATTTGTTTGATAAATGATGAAAGAAGAGTTAAATGGAGACAGAAGACAGAGAGAAAAATAACAGTAGTGATAGCCCTCTTTATCTAGGAATGGTTTGTCTAAATTCATCTTATCAGTCTGCTCTTACACAACAATATTATGTCATTATCACTAAATAAGTGTCCTCAAACACCTAAACACATCAAGTTACTATAAAGACTATATAGCAACAATAAAGGCCTTTGTATCTAATTTGTTTATAGCATCTGTGGGGTGTTTAGTGGCACCCACAGCAGAGTTCTGTGTCATGGCATCCCGTGACATAGTTGAGACAAGACAGTGTAGTTTAGTAACAGTGACTTGGGTTTCCCTCGGGAATCATGCAGGGAAGTTGTCTTCTGTCTGGAGCCCACTGTGTTGTAGTTAGTGGTTGCCCGCTTACTGGGGAGTCTCCAAAAACCTGCTACATTGCTGCATTCATGCTCCTACATTGAAATTGTGAATCAATCTAATTTGGTTCCTGTTAAAGAAAGGCAATATGCTGGAAGTAAAATTATTGTACTCATTAGCAGCATAATTTCAGTTAACAGCATTTGGCAGAGGTTAAGAGACCCCAGTTTAAGCACCCAAGAAATCCTTTCTGTTACGCAACCACTTACTGGAAATGTCAGTAAGGCTACTCATTTTTTCCAACTATCTGCTCCACTGCAGCATTAGCGGCTTTCTAAATTTGCTCCAGTCCACTCTAACATACTCTAACGTCCTTGTATGATCTGTCAGTCAATGAAACGCTCGTAATGCTCAAAACATCTGAGTCTCAGTTTTGGCCTGGCCCTGCCCAGCCTGTCCTCGTGCTGTTTTATGCAGTTCTTTTCCTGCTCCTTCACGGTAAGACAGCCTGATCTCGGGTCACAAAGGTCACGGTATATGAGCAGACATCTGGACCAGCAAACTGGTCCCAACATCACCATTGGGAATCAGAGTCAGTTTTATCGGAGTGAGAAAGGAGTATCAGCTTCTTCTCTCCCCTTATCCACATCACAGCCTGCTCCGTAACCTGGGCTATCCCAGGTCCAGTAGGTTTGGGGTGCTGGTGTAACCTAACCTGGCCTGGACCAGATCAAGCTCTGGCAGCCTGCCGTGTCACAAGCGCCAGAGGTTTATCACTTCCCCTCTGCTCCCATCTTGCATCTTCTTCCCTTCGACTTTACTTTCCTATTCCTCTCTCCAAAGGTCTATCTTTATTGGCCTCCTCCTGTCATGCTCAAACACTTTTTTCCTTTAACAGATTTTTCATAGATTCCATTTATCAATATTTGTTTTCTTTGCTCTTTTTTTCCCATGTTATTGTGCAGTTGAAATCAACATTATTACATTACATTTATTTGGCAGATGCTTTTGTCCAAAGCAACTTACAGTAAGTGCAAACCACGTATGAGCAAAACAACTAGATAGCATCAAAAATTGGGAGTGTATCACTTTCAAGCAAATGACGAAAAGCATGTTCAGTTCTACAGTACAAGCGTTAGATATCAAGTCATACTTCTATGTTCGTTTATTTGACAGAAACACTTTTTACTCAATGAGAGTCAGTCAGCACAACAAGTTGTCAGAACAAGCAACTATTGGATCCAAAGCAGGCCCTTTTATTTTTGGTTACACTCTTTTACCCTGAAGCACGATTGGAATGCTAAAGCCACGATTGGCCGCGTTTGCCATATTGGACTATTTAGGTTGGGAAAGTGCTCTTAACCTCATGTACCAATGCAATGGTCTTCTACCATCTTTATGATCGCGCTCATTAAAATTAATTGTCTGGCTGTAAAAAATAGATTTCAGCTTTATGTTGCCTGCTGGATTGTCTTATGCACTTCAGATCTATCACGAGAAATTGCTTTCATCTTTTTCCCATGGTGATTCAGTTCTTCATTTTCCTTCAATCATATTTTTTTTTCTCTTTTGTTTTTGTCAAAGCACTTGGCATTCCTAGAGAGAAGGCGTGAGTAGATCAAGGCTCTCGCTGTAGCAGCCAGTCCAAATACACAGCAACACACAAATCACAATGTCTAAACTTTACTAAACAATTTAAATACTGCAGTATATAATAGATAACATACCTGTTGTAGATGTTATCCTTATTAGCCCCTAAATTTTAAAGCGAGCAAGTATCAGAATTGGTCTGAGTGCCACTGAGGGAATACCCCTTGTTTTAATAGGGCATATTTTTAAGAGATCTCCTAAAAAGCATGGCCTGCCCCTTTAAAAATTAAAAGCCCCATCAAGCCTTTGCCTTTTGATCAACTCAATAACCCCCCTACCCCCTTTCCATAGGCATTTTTTTGACACCATCATTAATGAGCCTCACCTCAACATCTCGTCTTCTCTGAGGTGACAGCCCGTCTTGTTGGTCCAAGATTCAAGCCCATTACCACCAGGGTCTGGGAGCGGACACGGCCTTGCAAGGCCCTCAAACGCCGCGCTCCTGTCCATAAAAATACAAAGAATGGGGCTCTACTCTGCTACTCCACCCTCATTTACCTTTTTGACTTCTTTGTGGACGCCTAAAGTTTGCACTTTTATAGGCAGTGGGGGTCAGGTGGACGAGGTCTTCAGGATTATTTACCCTGTTGTCTTGTTCACAGAAGCACCAACCTGCCCTCACCTTCACCCTCACCTGGGCAGCTCTGGGCCTGTAAAACACAAACACAGGGAGAGGGGGATATGGGAAGCAAATGAAAGGAGAGGTACTCTTGATGAACTCACAGATCTCATCACCTCTGAGTATACTGTATCTCCGCCAGCTTTCGCCGATGATTGAAGGAGATGCTCAAAGCATTTTAAAGAAACCCCAGGGTTTTCCTTGAGTCTTCTGTCTGCAGAGTTTACGATCCGCATGGCTGACTCCAAGGCCAAGTGAATCTGCCAGAGCAATGGAGACTATATTGTGCTCTTCTTTAGCCAAAAAGTATATTGCCATATTAAGGGAAACTAGAGCTTTTAGTCTGTACAAATCCTCTAAACAGGACATTCAACCATGACTGACTGAAACACTGAGTCTTATTTTCCACTGTTGGTTGCTATGACAAGTGACATTAGCAGCTGCCTAGCCAGGGGCCTGACGGTTCCCCTGCTGCCACAAGTTCTTCTGGTCCTCCCTATTATCTCCCACTCCCTGGGCCTTGCTGTTTGGTCCCTGGCTTTTATGGCAGGGTAGGAGAGGGCCATGAGGAAATGAGGTGACCCCAGGGTCATGAGTGGAGTCAGGGGGCTGGAACCGGACCACGGCCCTGCCAACCCCACTTTCTCAGGGCTGGCTCGTGTCGAGGCAGGCAGAGCAAAGGAGACAGGGGGAGACTGGGGACAGGGTCTCTTCCATCCTTGACCCCAGCATCATATGCCTTTAATTAAGCCAGATTTGAATATGTTTACAAGCCCCAGTGGTCTTAAATCTTCTGGGTCTTTCCCCCCCCTCTCCATACCCCTTATTCCACCATCCCCTCATACCTCCAGTCCTTCTTTTTCTTCTTCTCTTTAATATGGTGTCAGACATCTATTTATTATGCTGTTTTAACTGGTTTTCAGGAACGGGTTACAAGCTATTTGGGGTTCCACCAAATAGGATTTGAGGGACGCCCTTCTAAGATGTTAATCTGTTTGCGATATGAAAGGCCGCTCACCCCACTAAACTCCCCCTCCATTGGAACCTTGGGGCCCTTTATGGCCCCATCAGGCACCCGCATGGACGACTTACTGCTGACCTTGTGACCTGGCAGTTGAAGCCATATGAGGAGGGAATCTTTCTCTTGTCCCATTCCCTCCTACTCTCTTCACCTCTCCCTCCGTTTCTACGCTCAGAATCCATGATATTCTTTAGTATTTGCAGGAATATTATCAAAATACCTCAAGTTATTATTACTCACATTTTTAGCTATGCTTTAATTTATTGTTTCTTAATTGCTCAAACTAGTGGGTCTAAAGTCACTGCGTAATTTCATCAGACCATTTAATTTAACATTTTTTGTTGTTTGTTTTTTGCGGGGGGTATGTCTAAGCCATGTGGCAGCATATAATGAGATCTCTTCTTATCGTCTCAATACCTGAAACTCTCTAACAGGCCATTTATATTCATTCTTTCACCCTGACTGGTCCTTCATGTAAAAGATTTACACGCAGCTCCCCAGCCTTTATTAGGGAGGTACCAGCATGTTTGCTATACAACAAAAAGTCCTTCGACTGGCTCCATCATATTAAAAATTTACACGTAACTGAAGAGCTGTTACAATTGGCTTACTAGCATGTTAGTAGCCAAAAAGCTTGCTGCAAAAGGCCTGGTCCAGGGAGTTGGGTGGCTAATTGGATCGGTTGGGTTAAATAAATGTTTGAGTTCTCCACTGTGCTGGGGGGACCTGGTGGTAGAAGGAGGGAAAAAAACAGCAGATGAAAGGGAGAGGGGAGGAAAATAAGGAGGGAAATGAGCTCATTTATGATAAGATCATATTTGTTCTAAAAGTATTTTACACACAGGTGTCACAATGAATATCATTAAGGCCTAATATAGAAGCTAGTTTGAATTACAGTGAAGCTTTAATGAGAATTTTTGTCGTTGCAGATTCCAGATCCAAAGGGGAAGCAGTGACCCCAACAGCTACAAGAGCCTGGGTGATTGCTTCCGTACCATCTTCCGCAATGAGGGGTAGGTTTTCCACAACAGTTGTTGCCAACTACAGGACAAAATAAAAGTCACAAATTAGGCATACAGTGTGTTCAGAGCACCAATGATGTCAGTGTCCCTGTTTCCCGGGTGCGGAGAAGGAGTCATTTCTTCACTAAGATAGCAGATGGCTTAGTGTTAAGGCATTAATTTTATGTAACAATTAACTTCAAAGAAATTCTTTATTCTTTCGAGGATAAATTTCTGGCAATTACATTTGCAAACACAAATACACAAACGATTCATTCACATGCATAAAAACATTTAAAAAATACAAAATATAAATATGGAAAGAAAAACTCAGCGGTAACAGTGTCCAGCACCACAAAGGCACCTCATGTGAAAAAGTGCACAAATATTCATGAATGGACTAATATGCACGACACTATAAATTAATTTAACTGGTACTTGTTGATGGTGTGGTTTCCTTTTTGAAGTGTGTCTAGCTTCCATGTCATCAGAAGTAATCTGCTGAAGAAAAGACGTACGTTATTAGTTATTATGACATTAGTTGCCAACTACTTTGATAATTGATTTATTGTTTTGCTCATTTTGCAAGCAAAAATGTCAAATATTTGCAACTTCTTAAATGTATAAATATATATTAAAGGATTTGCTGCAAAGCTGCTGACATTTGATAGACTAAGCGAATAATCGTTGATAATGAAAGTAATTGTTAGTTGCAGCCCTAGACGTTAGTGAGGAATACATAAGAGTCATGCTGCTAAGTGGCTGGAAAGTGCTCCAGGTTCCGTTCCTTCAAAACAGCCGTTGTGTCTTGTCAACGGCCAACAGAAATATCCTGTAACAAGCCACTGAATGAGCGTTATCACTCATTGGACCTCACATTGGATAAGTGTAAAACCTGAATTTTAATTTTTTCCACTAACTGAAGACAGCCTCGCTCCCTCCTCCTCCGCCTGCCCCTGTGACAGGACTGTGAGACAGCGCAGGTGCAGGAGAGAGCAGTTGCCGCTCGTTCTGTTTACGGCGAGTCGACAGCTTTACAGCGGATATTAAGTTGATCTGCTGCGAGGCGTCAGCGAGTGCACGGTGAGAGAGGCCGGCTAGTGACAGTTGGAAATCCTACGCTGGCTGCAGTTCAACAGACACAGCCATCATGCTACAGTAGCTGTGCCCTCTTCACCTCAAACACACCCACGCACTCTCTACAGTGTGAAATCGAATGCCTTTGTGCCTGCATGCTTTTTTAGGTGTGTCCTATGGGAGGAGGCCCACATGAATTCCCAGAGAGCTCTCTGACACAATATACATGTAATGGTTGCCAAATTACACGGCATCTTCACAATCAGCTATGACAGCTATTTGACAGTAGGCTCACCTAACAAAGTGGTGGTATGTGAGTCCCCACAGACAGAAGATCCACTTTCTTGTCCACCAATTATCACTAACAGTATATTTTTGCTGAGGCTGTAATCACTCCACAGTAGCACATCATGGATTACCTCCAGGCCAAACCACTTAGTATTAACAAATACTGTTAAGACCCACTGTTATAGAATTATTATTAATAAAAATAAACATCTCCCGTCAGCTCATGGCAGAACCGAGTTAACCTCAGGCCTCACTGTTGCTCGCTCTGAGGTGATGAGGGAAGAAATCTGAGCTCCCAGCTCAAGCTTGGTGATTAAACTGAGGAAAGACGTGGAAATGTACACGTGTAGAACCATCTTTTAGACAGTCTAAAGCCTGGACAGAATATGTGTAGACTTAACCTTTTATGTAGCTGCAGGAAACAATTTGAACACACAAAATGACCATTTAAGTGTGGATTATTCTGTTGAAAAACCCCAAATTTTACACAGGTTGTTATTAAATCTGGAAAATATAGCATGAAATCCCGTAGCTGTGCTCAAGTGACAGTGTGGACTATGCTCACCAACACTTGGTTGCTGTTTTGCCTTACAGGCCACGTTCCTTTTTCTCCTGCATGAGGGTGTAGCAGCATGAGCATGTGTTAAGTGTTTCCGTCTGGACGGAAACAAAAAGACTCTATTCTCGAGCATTCTGTTCCAATGTGGCGTCCAGAGACTGGGTCGGGACCCAAAGCACGGCCGCAGGAATATTAAAAGGGTCCATGCATTACAGCAGAGCGCTTCAGCCTGCATACAGTAGATCAGTGACTAATGCCTGGAACTAGTGAAGGGGTCAAGGGAGTCTGGGGGGGGATTGACTCCAGCTGGGACCACCCATGCAAAAATATCTACATTCATACAAGTGTAAAGAAGTGCAACTAAATCTGTCCACCAGATTACATACTGTATGGTTTACTACAGTGACACAGGCAAGGTTTGTATGAAGTAACAACCATGTTATGGCTCGTGTTTACATAGCATTTTTCTTTTTAATGCCAGCTTCTGCCTGGAGAAAAAGCGCTGCACCTGTCATCTTCTTTCTGAGCACTCCGCCTTTTTTGTGCAGTTGCTCCGAACACTTCCAGTTGAATATACCTGAACTTTTTAGAAAGTAGCTGGTGTCGTCACAGTAGCTTCTTTTCAGGCAACCAATTATATATAAGATGGGGCACGACTTGTCAACCGTTACCCTGGTAACCAAGAAAATGGAGGAGAATCATAACGGAGTTAGAAAAGCTCGTTTGTGGAAGCAGATGAGCTGAACACTGAAAGCTCTGAAAGTTATCTACTGAGCTAATGTTGATCAAAACTGATGTGTAGTGGAGGGGTTTTTGACCACACAAGCGCTTCATCTCAGCACTCCCCAGGGCCCTGGCAGTGCTTTTCTGGCAGGAAAAATCGTGAATGCTTATCTGCTTCTTTGCCTAGAATTACATGTTGTTTTTACACCTCAGTTTTAAAACAGATTAAACAACATACAAAATGTTGAGTAGTGAGCTTTCTCGTACTTGGCAGTTTTTCCTCGCCACTGTCGCCAAGTGCTTACTCATGGGGGAATGTTGGGTCTCTGTAAATTAATAATAAATAACTAATAATAAAGAGTGTGGTCTATACCTACTCTACTTAGGCAAAAGAAAACATTTTTAAATCTAATAATTCACTATTTCATCTTATGTATTGAGCCAGATTCACCAAAATGTGAACATTTGATTGCCATAAACAAGAATTGTAGGTTCATCATGTCATAGCAGTTATTTCTCCTCCAATAATCAATTATCAGTGACCAACCTCTAATTTACCATGCCTCAGTCTATAAATATGCCTTTACCTTGTGAATCCTGACCTCTGGTAATTCTGGTGAATTTTACCTGTCTGTGACAATGTCAAGGTTACAGTAGACAGTGGGAAAGTGAAAATATTTGCAGATGAAGCATGCCGGTTGTTTACATGTTAAAATGTTCCCTGGGGCTGCTCATGTTTCCCATGGATTTCCTCATAGCAATGCAGTGAAAATCTGCTACAGTGATTATAGAAGAAGTTGTTTTGTTTTTTGCAATGCAAATGGTCCGTTACTTGATGTATGTACATTTCTTTTCTGTTAAAAAGCCAGAATTTGTCCTTAATGTATCTTACTGGCCAGTAATCGATTGTGTGTGCGTAGTTCTGTCAGTGCTACACTCCTCTCCAGATGGATGGAGGCTGTTAAAAAAGGAAAGGTTTATGAAAATGAAAGCCAAATCTTACACACAAGCGCATACAATCACACACATACGCACACATATCCATCTTGCCCCCCCCCCTCCTTCCCTCGCTCTGTGTTGGGAGGCCATTTGTTTAGGAAAGCCAAAAGGGGACTTAGTGTGTACTTTACATTGGAAATCAAATGAGGATTCAAATGATGGCCACTCACTAGAGGCCATATTTGTTCTGTAACAAATTTCACTCCTCCTTCATCACCTGATGGCTCCCCAGCCTGACCACACCCGGGAAATCTGTGGCTACCATTTGCATGGACAAAGAGAGAAGAGGGAAGGGTCTTCCGTCTGACTGAAATAACTTGTTTACACAAACGAAATGAGGGATTAATAACTATCACTATTAAAAGGGATTTTCCTCAGGCATAATCCCTTACTGCAGCAATATTATGATGGCTCGTTTACCAAGAGGCAGTGCCACTCCACTTGTGTAACTTCAGGTGGTGATGAAATAATGTTTTGATAATTAGTTTTGGTTCACTGCTGTTTTTGGAAGGCGGCCTCACTACTGTGGGCTCTGTGCAAGTGTAATGGCCTGTCCTTCTCGGGTTTTAGTCAGTGCAAATGTGTGCCTGCAGCAGAAATATTTACACTTGGACCCAATCAACCAAGATCATCTCTGTTGACTCATAGAGAATGTTGTCACAACAGAGCTGGTGCCACTGTTCACAGGATACAGTCCGTCACGCCACGTTGTCCTCTTTGTCCACAGACATGTGTTCAGTATCAATACGCACTCCCTTATACCCTCTCTCCCTCTCTCTCTCTCTCTCTCTCTAACCTGCAAGCATCTAAGTGGAAGGGGAGAAACTTTTTTATAATGGTCATGTGCACATTTACACATATGCAGTTTTGCCGTTGACTTTCAGTGTTGCCTTCGCCAAGGAGGTACTGTTTTCAGTGCCGTTTGTTTGTTTGCCTGTCAGTAGGATTACGCTAAAACTACTTAATGGATTTCCACGAAACTTGGTGGAAGGATGGGGCATGGGCCACAGAAGAACGCATAAAAATTTGGCGCAGATCTGGCGCGGATCCAGGAAGTTTTTATCTCTTTCTTTAACATTACGAGATTGGGCTTTTTTTTTGACATTTTCATTAATTTTCCATAGAATAATGCACGGATCTTGATAAAAGAAAATCTGGCATATTTAGAGGGCTCATATCTATGAGGGTGTACAGTTTAGTGCGGATCCAAATAAAAATCCAGATTTAGCGGGTTTAAACATGTTTTCATGGGGGGGTAGTCTTGTCCTGACTGCTGTATGGTAGCGCTAGAAACTTGCAACTACCAATGTGTAGCTAAGTTAATAGGGATTCAGTAAGGCACTAATAGAGTGGCACGAGTTGCTGCAGTTGGTGCTATAAGAGGGTTGTTGGGCCTTGTTGGAGGTATATATGCTATTTTCTAGTTTTTAAATTAGTTTAATGACTTAAGCCAAAGGTGTGTTTTCAAAATACATTCATGAAAAGACCAAAACCAACAATGTGTTAGCTAGTCTTAATACACTCCATCTTTCCTACCCTGTCTGTAGCACCAAGCCCATTAACTCCTAGTGAAGACGCATATCTTTTCAACAGGTCATGTATTTATACTGGCACTTTCATTTTTAAAACGGCTGAGCACTGCGGTTTTAAGTGAACGTTACTCAAACAGGATTAAAGAGTGTATTTATTTGGGACTATTTTTAGCTGCAGATTAATACACATTTGCTTCTCTAGTAAGTAAGGCAACAGGATGGTGTGTGTATTTTGAATGGACTCCAACGAAACCACAGTGCCCATTTTCATCATAAAGGAGGAACGTGTCACCCAGTGCAACAATGTGGCTCATTGATGTGTAAATAGTCTAGAGCAACAATGGAGCTCTGTGGCACAGAGGAATGATACCCAGACAATGGACGGGTTGCACGGCAGACATTTTGATTTGGTACAGCAGGAAAAACACAGGTGGACTTAACAACAGCTCAGTTCCATGAAATTTCCCAGTAACAGCGAGAGCAAACCAGCACACACGATAGCAGCATGTCCTGTTGGTGAAATGCAGTATTCATGAATACACCTGTGAGTTTCCTGCTATGACATGTCAAAATGTCTGCTTTGAATCCAGTCCATAGATACACCCAGACAGTATTTGACAGTACATCAGTTCATTGGGATCTGTTGTCAATAAGAAAAATAGACTGGTGATATTCTTATCCTACAATTAAAGAAGAAATATTAAGTGACTAGAAAGCTTTTCATCAATTTCACCATGAAACCTAGACTTCACCGCTGTTTCTGAATAGTTTGTTCCACTTTTTTTTTTTTAATGGTTTGAATGGTTGTGAACATTTTAAATTTTACATGAGCAGAACAGTTGCTCATGAAAAAATGTCTATGGTAGCCGACATATTTAGCTGCTGTGTTTTATAACAACCTTTTTCCACTGGTTGGTTGATTAATCATGTACAGATATGCATGAGGGTGGGGATAATGATATAATTGAACCCTACAGTGCCCTGGACATCTTTTAATAGTGTTTACTGTCTCTCTTGTTTAAAGATTTTAGACCTGTTGTACCTGTTTCACTTTGAGGCAGTCCCCTTAAAACAACATTTAAGAATGTGAGCAGAAGAAAAGTAGTTTGCTGTTGCCAGTGACAGTTTGTTATCTTCACAACAGCGAATGATTCAATAGCCTCCGTTGCTTCAGGTGTGCCTAAACCACAGACACTGCTTTTTCCCAGCTTTATTGTTACCCACATAGATGGGTTGAGTTGCGTATAAGGGTTGTGCCAAAACTTTTTTTATAGAGAACGTAGTTGAACATCAATCAATTACCAATATGATTTTGACTGACAACTTGTCTGACATCATCTGCCAGGTTCAAAATTCCACCCATGTTTTCAGCTGAAAAATGGGGGAAATGCACATGTATGCACTTCTGAATGTGTACGAAACATTGCATTGTGCCCTCTTGGCAAAACAGAAAACGTACTATAATATCTTCTTACATGTATGCGTGAAAGACTGGTCAGGTGTTTGGGAGAAACCTCCATTGTTATATTGGTATCAACCAGCAGCTTATTAAAAAAGACAAATCAACATTTTTTTCTCGTGTTTAATTCCCCTAATTTACCCACCGGAGAAAAAATACCCTTTTGTGTGTAAAACGTAGCTTAAAATGTTTCAGTTGTACATTAATACATGAGTTAATTAATACATCAGTGGTATAATTCCTGACTCTGAAAGATAAAGAAAAATTCAAGAGAAAGATCATTAAAACATTTGTTTACATTTCAGAATCAACCCCTCTCATTTGTCTGTTTTAACAAGTGTGTTTCAAGGGAATTTACATAAAATTAACAATCTAACCAGACTGTCCATGTGCTCTGTAAATATGCCCAATAAAATGGATTGCTTACAAAATAGTCTGTGCAAAATGTCGGCATACATCTTTATATACATAACTCACTGTATCATTTTGTTATTTTTCCTGCCTCCAAGGAGGCTTTAAATCATGGCTGGATGTGTGATTGAGCAAAGGAAAACTACCAAATTGACTAAAATTATGCAGCTACCGTGTTTTGCAACATCCAGTATATCAAGTACTGAAATAAACGCATAAATCATTTTCTCCGCAGATTCCTGGAGAATCTCTTTGCCAGGGTTTGTGGTTTCAGAATATATCTTGGTAGTTATGTTGCCAAACAGCTGCAGTATTCCTTCTATTTACATTTTGTAAGCTTGGTAGTAGTCCTGTAGTAGCCATATGTATTTTACAAAGTGCCATGTTAAAAGACCATATGGGTGTTAGAAAATATAAACTCATTGAAGGGTAACTCCACTTATTTCTCTTTGAAGGTCTTGAAGTCTTTGAAGGAGTTTTGTCATGTCTGAGAAAATAACCCACATTATGTCATTAAATTTCCCTCAGCCTGGGCTTGTAGGCATTTGTAAGAAGCGGGGAAGCTCTAAAATTATTCAAGTGGTTGCATGATGGGAGATGTAGGATCCAGGCTTGACAGAACTGAAAGTCAGGATATCTCTGCCTCTGCTGCATAGATTTTGATCATTATCTTCTTCAATCTGTCTCTACTACTCTCAGATGCCAATTTATTAAGTCTATCTAGACGTGCTAATTCAATTTAGTGGTCAATTTTGAGGCTGTTAAATCATATTGCATTATACGGAAAGGGTTTTCGGTAGTTTAGCCTTATTGATGTACTTAAAAATATTACAAACACTTGCAGTCAGCGTTACACAATACGATTCAACAGCACAAAAACATGACACCTTCGAGAAGAAGATTTATTGCAGGGCTGTTGTATTTGACTCCATGCAGACATTATACCTAATAACAGACAATGAAAGTGTCTCTGCATGGATATCATTTTTTGTAATTTGGCTGAACTGACCCTTTAATGCACTCCTGTAGCAGACTGCACAACATGACCACACAGCGATAATGTGACCATTGCAAAATGAATGCAGGTTGATGTTCACTGTTCACATGTACGTCGCTTTGGACAAAAGTATCAAAAGAGTAAATGGAATTGATTCCACAGCTCAAGGCAGTTTCAAAATTCTGCTCATTGGTTTTAACATCTACTAATGGATGCCTTAAATGCAGGATGCATATAGGAATTTTTGGCTTGGGTTTTAGCAGCCAGGGTTTTATTATTTCTGCTTGTGACAAAATGTCACATGGAACTTGACAAGTCATACAAGTTTTATAACAGTAACCGTCATCAGATGAGCATGTGTAACATTTTATTTTCTCTCTCCGCAGAGTCTTTGGCTTCTACAAGGGAATCCTGCCTCCGATCCTGGCAGAGACGCCGAAGAGAGCGGTGAAGGTGAGATGAAGGACGTGCATGTTGGTTAATAGAAAACTGCAAAGCTTCTACGATGCAATGCTCAGGCTCTGGTTTCACCGTGAACTGCTCTACTGCCATATGAAAACACTCCAACCGCAGTTGCTCTAACATGGCACACACATGTTGATTAAACACATGACTCCCTCTGCCATGTCTGCCTCCTAAGCCACTCCTATTTGCTCTGTTGGCCCACCAAATATTGACTTACAAGTATTAACAGCGAGCCCCATCTTTTGATATTGTTTGTAGGGAAGCTTAGCACTTCTTGCTTCACACTAATGTATAATGGGGTAATGAGGAGGAGAGGGGGGCTCACCGATGCCTGGCATGAAGCTGCTCTGTAATGAGATGCTGGAGACGGGGATGTGTGAACTTTAAAAATAAGCACTCACACTGAGAAGATGGTGGCTGATGGTGAGAAATGTCTGGAGTGAAGAATTAAAGCAACTTAAAGCTCCAATTAAAACGCCTCTGCTGGCATGTTGCCCTTTGCTCAGATAAACAAATCAACGGAGACGTCTCCTCCTGAGAATGTACTCTAGACTTTTCTGTCGTCATGTGCTTGTTGAGTTGATGCGGTACTCCCCCAGGTTCCCCTTTCATCCAGAGTGGTTTTAAAGTAGCTGCTTTTAATAGTGTGTGTACGACTATGTATACCTGAGTTATGTGTGTAAAGATGTCAGTTTTTGAATACGCTGTGTCTTCCCGACAGCTCATTCATCCCGATCTTTTCTCTGCAGTTTTTCACCTTTGAGCAATACAAGAAGTTGCTGAATCTCACCCCTTTGTCTCCTGGCGTGGTAAGTCTTACGCACAAAAACACCTGAATACACTCTCACCTGGAAAATAAGCAAACACACTCGCACAGGACCAGGAAGAGTGTTACACCCAGTGTCAAAATCAACGTTTCAGCTCGCCTGCCGGTAAAACAAAGACTAATGCCAAGAATTATTTTAGAAGCCAAATAGATTAATGTGAATTTTCTGAAAATTTTCCTGTCAGTGCAGAGTTGTGATAGTACGCTTTTCATGACTGTTTGGTTTTTAACTTATGTGGCCACTCTAACCCCAGCACAGTGTTGTTGTTTTTTTACTCTTGCTATCCTAAAAACTATTTGCTCAGTTTTGTTAGATGGTTTCTTAGAGTTCATTAAAATCCAGCATGACACAAATGACACATGAAACAGAAGGGCACCTCACATTAGAGAGGTTAAAAAGTAAAGTGGGGATTAAATGAAGAGAGCCTGGAATAACACTTTTGTTAGGTGTTAAACACACATGAAAGCATCCTTGATGACTAACGGATTCAAATGTCGGGAGTATCATTGATGGTCAACAATCCACGAAGCAACTTTGAATAACAATTGGTGCGAATTTAGCTTGAATTACATAGTTTTATTAAAAACAAATCTTACTATCCCTCTAATCAAATTTAACTACACCATATGACGCACTGTTGAGTAAGATTATGCTATAAGGTTGTAGTAATTTGCATGATTTCAAATGTAAATGTGATTTTGATTCAGGTGTTCTTACTTCTTAAACAGATCCTGAAACTTTCACTGAGATTTGGGGATTAGATGTATGAAGCAGGATGTTTAGACGGCTCGGTGTGTGTGAATGAGTGTGTAGTCTGGACTCCAGGAAATCAGGCTGACTAATGACGTCATGTTTTTGCCTAAACCTACAATATAATGAGCTTTATTCCAGGCAACAGAGCAACCAAAGGAAAAGTTTGGCATATGAATAACAAGCCAGTGTCTTCAGTCATTTCACGTGTTATCAAAGCGCATTTTTTTGCTTTTTACATGTCATTTTTGTTGGGGGTGGTGGATGGGTCAAACAAGCAGAGGACCTTGACCCAGGAGACCAGGGTTTGTGTTTCGTGTGAAACCGAGAATTAACTGCAAGTCAAATAACAACCAATCTGGCCAGTATTTGGCCCGAATCTAAAATTAATCGGGGGGCTATTTTAATCTGAAGGATTTTACATCTACATCAGATGAACCATGTAAAAGTTAGTCCTTTTATATGGAATACCCAAGGTAACAAGATGTGATTCCTATCAATAAAAAAACACCCAAGACACCTTTTAATGCAGAAATTTGTCACTTAAACCTCAAAGTCATTGTTTAATTTTAAATACAGTGTGCTGGAGTAAAGCCAAAATACTGACAAACATAACACTGTGCTAATGAACAGACTCCACTGTATGTTTGTTTGAAAATCCGGTTACACCACAGGCTGAATATGAAAGTGGTTTCATCCTTTTTGACTAATCTGGTTTCTGTTATATTGAGTCAGAGTTTAAAGCTTGACAGGTTTGCGTTGCTGGGGTGCGGTCACCACACCACCTATTCAGGTGGCAGCCAAGTGTCAGGCGTGATGGATGGCTCACCTGTAACGCAGCGCGGAGGCCGCCCCGGCACAACGCATATCCTCGTCTTGTTTTTACAGCCATTGGTGGAGAAATGTTTACCTGCCCCATCCATCATGCTCACCTCTCCCTCCTCCTCCACCTCCTTTTCTATCTCTTTATCTTCCCCTTCCTCAATTGCCTCCAACCCCATTTCCTCCAGAGGCCCTCGCGTATCAAGTACTGTAATCACATCAGATCATTAGTGCGAGTGAATTACAGATTGGCCCTGAATTGGCTCCCTCTCCTATTCAGCATGGCACAGCTGAATACCTTCACTCTGATTAATGAGGACACACACAGTAATAATACAAATAAGGAATTAAACCATGGCTGGCTGGCTGTGTAAACATCGCGAGGCTGTCTGAGAGGATGGGTCCCGGGGCCTCTGACAGCAGGATAAAGGGGCAGGAAGAGTAATGAGCTATAGACACGATCATGACATGTTCCCATTACGGTTCTCTGTGAGCATGCATGCTTGCATGCAGACATATTCAGCCCCATACACGTCAATTATATAATTTTATATTACATATTGTTTTATGTAAGAAAATAACTGATTATTATGTTTCTTCTTAATTAAAGTTCCCTTCCAAAAACATTTTTAAGTATGTAAAAATACTCTGCTATGACTTATACTTTATTTAACATTGTTTTCCCACATTAAAAAGTTTTTAAAAACTCTGTAAAGGGTCTTGAATCACATCTACTCTTTCTCCCTCATTGAGAAATTCTGGATCTATGAATCACAGGCCTTGCGCCACCACTTCTGCTTGAGCTAAGTTGACCAGTGAAAGAGCAGCTAGCATCAAGATGGCTAGTGTTAGAGGAAACATGGGAGAGATTCAGCCATAACGTTACATGTTTGAGCCTCAGTCAGACTCAGATGAGGAGTCTGTTGTGAACCAAAATCAGCGACTAGCAGACGTAGCAGAATGGGAAGTTTAGTTAACAACTTTTGTTTATGTTGTTTTTTTAGCTTGTACCTGGCAGTGGCTGACACAGTGTTAGTGGTTGTGAAACATACTGGGAACCGGCTCGTTGGCAGTAGTAAATTAGACAGCAATTGGCTTTTGTAATTGTGACGTGCCAAATCTAGCTTGCCCGGTGCATGTTTGAATCTCTGATTGCACACACATCTCCCCCAAGATACAAGTCAGTGTAGTCCAGGTCAGACATAAATATAAGAAAAACATTTGCATCGCATTTCATCAATAAATTTAAGGGGGGGAAAAAGAAAGCAGCATCTGAACACACACTGCTCACGATATTCAGATCAAACTGTAAAATTGGGCAGTGTTGAAAAAATATGAATCAAGATTCTGTCACTGTATGACTTATTTCTTTCTTTAGATGTTTTCAGAAATGTATTTAAACGTACTGTTTAGCTGTACTATTTAAAGTTTCTTACCAGGCCGCCATGTTGAAAACGGACACAGGGATGACAGAGAGGGACTCACATGGGTGCGCATGCACTAACATGCATGCACACACAGCCAGCCCGCCTATCAAAACAAAGAAGAGAGGAGCTCGAATTACAACATACAGAGGGAGACCATTACTACACTATGTGTTTACATAGCGAATAGTTGTTTGCTGCTGTATTCATGTTCAAAATATCATATATTTCACCTTTAAACAGCTTTCTCACATTCCTAGTTCCTCCGTTTGGTTCACCTTCCTCTTCACTCCTGTCTGTCATTTAACATTTTGTCAAATGATAACAAACACAGGTGTCTTGTTTGTCTTTTAAACATTTGTCAAACAACAACAATGACAGACGTGACGGAAAACAAATGTCCATTTAAGACGGACAAAAAGAGTTGAGGAACAGGTTTCGAAAAAAAAAATGAAAGTACTATTCGGCGTTAACCTCTTGTAGCCCGGACACGTCAACAATCTTCCTCGTTGTCTACACCGGTTTGTCTATTCTGCTCTGTCTCTACCCAAATATTATCTCCACATTCTCACTTCCTAAATCATGTCCATCTCCCCTCCAGGCGCTGTCTGTAGCAGGGCTCGGCGCAGGCTTGACTGAAGCTGTTGTCGTCAATCCATTCGAGGTGGTGAAAGTCAGTCTGCAGGCCAACAGAGATTCCTTCAAAGAGGTTGATGGAAATAAAATACTGTCTTAACTCGATTCATGTTGGTAATGTGCACTTTCCTCCAGCAGCCCAGAGGGTTTTTTTGTTTTGTTAATATTTGACATGTCCTCGTTTTGAATTCACTCTCTCTGATACAGCAACCCTCCTCATTTGCTCAAGCAAGACGCATAATTAAGTCAGATGGATTCGGACTGAAGGGCCTGAATAAAGGTTTAACTTCAACACTGGGACGTCATGGAGTTTTCAACATGATCTACTTTGGCTTCTACTTCAATGTCAAGGATGCTATACCTACCAGCCCGGTAATATGCCAGTCATAATCTATTATCGCACTTCGACCTCCAATACTATTTCGTTTTCTGCCGACGAATGCAAACCCCCAAACCAAGTGACCGGTGATTGTAACCTTGACTACACATAATTTCCTTCAGGTTACATGATACACATGTGTCCCAGCCACCTCGCCTCGTGGGGAATTGCAAGTGTTTGACAGTATGATTAGTGAGCCTGCCTGCCGTGGCAAGGAGGAAGCAAAAATCAGAGAGGAGCTTGTAAGATCAGCCCTGCTAATACCTCGTCTGTTTGCTCCTCATAACATCCTCAAAGTTTCAGATTACACATCCGGCCGGGCCTGATGGCCCAAACAAAAGTTAATTTTGTTTAATGGAAACGTTACCATACGCCGGTTCCACATGCACAAACTGGGAGCATTAGATTAACTCCAATGAACTAATTGGAAGCAGACAACGATGCTATTTTCAAGAGAAGGTTACAGTGGGAGCCCAGGCACTGCTATATTTTCAACATTTTTCCAGTGACGCATGGTGCACAGAGAACCAAGTGGTCATCCTTCTCTGAATGATAATTATGTGGCTGGATGACCCAAATAGCTCTCTTCTAAGATTGTGGCCGACGCTTTTGGGAAGGATCCATCGGTATGTACATCGATGGAATGATGTTGTTTGTGAGAGGCGAAGGACGGCTATTGTTGAGGCAGAGAAGAATAAATATTGTGGCCTCCGACATCTCACAGGCTGAGCTGATAGTGGCGTTTCTCCAAAGCCCTTTTGTCGGCAACATGAGCAATGAGCTTGCAAATTGAGCCGGCCAAGCTCAGGCTTCTCTCATATTGCCTTTTTAATAGTGCAGAGGAGGCAGATAGCACACCACCATCATTCACAAGTGAATGTGTGAGGAGATGTTTGCTTAAGGCTGTTAGGAAGTGGGTTGATGGGTGTACTTAGGCTGCGGGTATGCTACCCCCTTCCCCACATCCCACTTGAGCAAAACAGAAGAAGTGGGATTAGCTGTTGATTTACCTCGGCTCTCAGGGTGTCCAGCCGCTTGAGAAAGGCCTGGACCAGAGAGGCTGCTGTCATTTGTAAAAATATCCCGGCCAATTAGCTGTCAGAGCTCTCTGAGTCTGGGCTTCTTTGGTACAGTAATACCCCTGTGCCGAGTCACAGCCCAATTACCCAAATTGTCCCCATATGCCTCCCCAGTCTGCCTGCATGCACCCTGTTTATAAATCCTCTGTCTTGGCTCCCCAAAGAACATGTGCTTCTGTTCAGCCAATCAGAATGCTGCACCACACTCAGGAAGCCCTAATCTGCCCCCCGCTACCATAAAATGATCAGGGCTTTCATGCCAGCTTTGCAATCATATGCACAAGCGCTCTCATGCTAACCGTCATTTTACTCATATAGTGTACATATACACACAATGTCTCACCATTTGTTTGGTTTACAAATGGGCACTACTTTTCGCTTTATGTTTTGTGCCATCATATTGGTGTTTCCAGGAAAATTGTGCTTGTTTGTTTAATCCCATGTCTCTTCTTTTTGACCAGGATCCAACTTTGGAGTTCCTGAGGAAGTTTACTATCGGCCTAGTGTCTGGGACCATCTCCTCCTGCGTGAACATTCCCTTCGACGTAGCCAAGAGCCGCATCCAAGGCCCCCAGCCTGTGCCTGGGGAGATCAAGTACCGCACCTGCTTCCAGACCATGGGACTGGTCTACCGGGAGGAGGGGTAAGAACAAGGGGGGATAAGTCAGGGAGCAAAATTTGAATTGCTGTCACCGGTGCATCCATGAATTAATGAGGCACTTTGTCTGCTTTGTTAGCAATTGATAGTTGATTATCTGCCAAACTGGCTGTCAGAAAAGACAAATTATACCAGCTGCAGCTACAAGTTAGCAGGGTTTGATTATGTGGTGTTCGTTTCCTCCACTAACTATGGGGGAAGTGCATGAATAGCTTGATGCAAAGCTGTGATCTGATGAATGGGAAACAAATCGGGACGTTACATTCTGGACTGTATTCCCCTCGTGTGTTATCAGACATTTCTGCAGTCTGTCAGTTGTACAGTAAATGTTAACATATTTTCAAGCCTCAGAGAATGACAGCTCTAAATGGAAGCTTCAAGGAAAGATGTATGTTATGTTAGCAATCGCCCTGGGCTGTCCACTTTCCCCCATGCAGCTCCACGAGACAAGGGCCAGCGAGATGTTTGTAGTTAGTGGACACAGGAGCCTTGGGGGCTGCTGCAGGAACGGCACTGAAACGTTGTCGTCGCAGGGGTGCATGGAGGGTGCCCCCGCCGCCACATCCAGTCCCCTGCTCTAACACAACACAGTCCCAGCTAATTAGTGGTCCCTATGGGAGACGTCGTTAAGCAGACCCTAACGAGCCGCGCGGCGCTCCACGGGTCAATCTAATCAGACAGAGGGCCAGGGAGGAAGTGGGTCGAGCCTTATTAACGCCATCAGTGGCGGGGGCAGGGAGCGGGACAGGGAGCACTTGGCGGAGGCAGGCAGCCACTGATCACCTTGAATGCATTAAGGTGCAGGTCCTCGCCTCTGCTGGCTGTTAGACCCCAACTATGAACCTGACAGGGTGACAGACAGGCAGGGCAGCAGACAGACAGCCGGGCAAGAACTTGTCAGCACACTTCAGCCTATACACACATGCAAGTGCGCACGCATCCTAAAGCACAACATGGATAACAACGAACTTAAATCTTTATTTGATTTACACACTTGACATGGTTTTTTATGTTAACATCCATTATTTTTCTCTAGGTACTTGGCACTATACAAAGGATTGGTGCCCAAGATAATGAGGCTTGGACCAGGTAAAAATAAAAAGTTCTTCATACTGATATTAAAAATGTGATCATAATCACAAATTTCCTGTTACAACAGTCAAAAAAGGTACATTTTGGACTGGACTTCAAAGTTTTTGTTTGAATAACAGATCCTGAGTTTGGTAAATGAACTGAAATCTATATTTTTTTTATGCCTGGAACTCTCAAATTATTAACATAGACAGAGCTTCCCAAAGCATGCTTATTCTAAATTCAACTCTGCGTGAGTGTTTCTACTGAAATGAGACAAGAACATGTTGTACTTTCCTCTTAGATGTATGAATTCATACTGTTTTGCACCATGTTCCCAATAACAAACATTGCATTTCAATACCTGTGCAATGTTTGAATGGAAAAAATATGAGCTAGAGTCACTATCAAAACCACTAGCCTCTCCTAATTTGTCCAACCACGTCTATCAGAATGCAATAAATTCCTGTGTTTATGCCTCTGCATCACCATTTTAGATCACTTAACACAAAAGGTCAGTTCCTATTTGTTGGGTAATAGAGGTTCATTCACTATGGCTCTCTCTTCTGTCTGGTTACAGGTGGAGCAGTGATGCTGCTGGTCTATGAATATGTGTCTGGATGGCTACAGAAAAACTGGTAAAAAAAAAAAAGAGGAAACCCAATAGAATTCCTTACGGATACGAGAGTGCCTTATGGATCATACCTCATGCCAGTAACGTTAACCGACTCCAGTAACGTTAACTGACTCCAGTAACCAAAATTACTGATCAGACCAAAATTCATTTCTTGTTTGTTTGTTTGTTTAGCCTGAATACACAATACTGCTCTGCCAAATACCAAATCAGCATGGCATTATATGCTAGAATGCAGCTTTCTGCAGGAAAAACTACATTGCCATCAAAGTTAGTTTCTCAGGAATTAAAACCTGCTGCAGGAATCAGTTTTTTAACAGTAGGTCCTAAAAATCAATTTTCACAATCAGCTTCTTACTATAATCAATGAGGTCCTACATGAACGCAATCATTTCTGCTGAATGTATAACAGTTTTAAGAAATTGGTGTAGTTTGTGCTTTTTTTCTGAGCTCTTCTCACTGGTTTAACATGGGCGGTGCTCAGTTGGGGAGAGAAAGTGATGTGACGTAATCCTGGTCACCTATCAGTGTTGGTGCGAAATTTGAATCAAAGTATGATGACAGTTGAAGAGGTTGTTTGCCTATGTCATTCAAATCTGAGCAAACCGCGACCACACGGTTCTGATGAAGCAAATTATGAGGGTTTTTTTTAGAGTTAAACTCTTATGAATGTTTTTTTCATGAAGTATCTTATTTAGACAAGATTACCTAATGTTGTAGAGAAATTCTTAATATCTGATGGGCTTTAAAGGTGCAATTTGTAAGATGGCCATAATTTTATTTTAAAAAGTAAAAAAAAATAACATCATCAGAATCTGAAGTATCTACTTAAGTTAGCATGCTAACCAGTTAGCCCCAGCCTGTACTGTCTAATAATGCTAGATTGTACCTCTAGAGGCGACAGTCCAGAAGCCAGAACCAAAAAAATAAAACTCACCAAAACCGTACTGGTTTGTCCTCAATTCACTCATGCCGATTTCGCTCGCTTCTAAAGGTCCGACGCTTTCTCGCTGTTGTGCCGTTTCTACTCTCTCCTGTCCTCTCCTGCAGCGTCTTGTCATCCCCAGAGTCATAGTCATCCTCGGAGCCGCTGCAGATCACCTTCGTACTGTATCCCCTGTTGTCAATCTGGCCTCCACCAGTCTTAAAGGCTGTGTCCATTCCCAGTTTGTTTTCCAGCACGGTTTAGGCCCTGTTGAGCTGACTTTGCACGCGGTAGCTCCCTCCATGATCCGAGGTCATGACTTAGGCAGACTATACTGAGTAGTAGGCCCACTAGCTCCACTGCTAACAAAGCTAACAGTCGCTAAAGCTACAACAAATTATCACACAGCCCAAGATAACAGTATAGTGACAGCAGTTGGTAGTTACTCTGGTGATATGCTGCCCCCTATACTTTTGGAGGTACCTTTTAAATTCTGGCTATATTATACAAATTGCACCTTTTTAATGTTCAAATGACATAAAACACCCACAATGGAGTGAAGGAATGTTTATATGACAATCACAAAAATAAACCTCTAAGCTCTTAGACCCACTATAGAGCACTAAAGTACAGATCATTGCTATAGCTGCACAGTACATGTTATATGAGGAGAGGACGACATGCTGAGTTCAGATAAGTCTCACATCCTGCTGGACTCGGCGGATGATCCATCTCTTTCAAACATCACTCTCATCCTGATATAAACTGGTCATTAAGGAGCAACATGTGAAGTCCGTAAACGTGCTCACGCCCACTACAACAGAGGAGTGACACGTGATTACACGCACATATCCAGTACATACTGTTTCTATGTACACACCTTCATATATTCATGCATGACCACAAATATATATATACTGTGATTACACCCTGAGCCTTTCTGTACATCTCAGCTGCAATAGTGCCCAATAATTCTTAATAGAATGATTGTGTATAAGAATTTCTTATACACTGTTATCAATATACATCTTCTTGCATGACGATATTTTTATGTAGCTTCTTTAAATTAGACTAGTATGAAATATTTTTTTTCAAGCTTTTGTACGTGCACAATTGTGTTAATTTGACTTTTTTAATCTTTAATCAGCATTTGTGGAACATTACTTACATGTATTCAGAACAAATAAAAAGAAATTAAACTCCTCATTGGTTCTTCACTCCGAGTGCGTGTGTGTGCGTGCATGTGGATTAGGTTACAGGACACTAAGTTTGTTTTTTTGCGTGTTTGTCTTCTCTGGGAGCGTTTCAGCTTGGCGTCAATTTAAGCGTATCACCTTCCTTCAGTTTACCACTTCTTCACCCTCCTCCTCGTCCCCCGTCAGAGCACTTTCTTGTTTGAGAATCTGTCAGCCGTAGAAGTTGTGTTAGCCAAGCGAGTGTCAGTCTTTTCTCTCTTTGCGGCGGGGCACTCAGCGCTTGAGCATAGCTTTAGTGCAAGATAAAACAACAAGCTCAAGAAATGCAAATGTGGCTGCAGGAATGGGGGATTACCACACACATTCTCTCCCTTTGCCAGTCTCTTACACAAATATGCACACTCACATACACACACACACACACACCCACCTGTTGCACAGCCTTAGGGTTGGTGCCTGCTCTGTAAGATACTCGTCTTAACCTCATCTGGTAGTGGCTTATACTGAGCCACATTGGCATTTGACATTCATCATTAATGAGGGAGTTTCTCTCTGCCAAAATGGAATGGCTCCTGGTTTTTTGCCCAGGGCCCTGTGGTGATAGACAACTGTGGCTTGCAAAGTGATGGAATTGTAAGCGCTTAACCCGTAATGAAGTGCTGAATGCGTATGTTTGTTTCAGACTTGACAGCTTGTAACATGTGCAGCTTGCATTGATGGTAACTACGCAACAGAGCCACCCTTCACCTGAATTCCCCGCACACCACACTGATCATAAATCTTCAGCGGCCCTCATTCTCTATACACCCTGTCCATGCGTGCTCCCCGTCCACGCCTGTAACATCTCAATTCTAGTGGCTCCACTTTGACAAGCCTGCAATTTGGGCATGGCTTTACCTGTCTTTCCCCATGCAGACGCGGTTATTGACTAAAATAGATTAAAATGTCCAGAATTTACACCTTAAAAAAAAAGAGCGGTGATTCATATCAGTGTGATCTAACAGTGGAGCCACAATCCATACATACCAAAGACGCTGAACCAGATTTTCTGAGCTCAGTTGATTTTTTTTTTTTTCCTTTTTGAGGTTTTACTCACCTGGCTGCTCAACGTTGCTGTTTTAAAGCATTAAGAAAATATTCTGGCTGTTGTCAGCTTCTTTTAAAAATGTTCAATTAGCAGGAACACGCTTGAAGTACTGTATTCACCCACTGTTGCATACTCTGCTCTGTGTTACTCTGCAAATGGCTGTCTTGTTTCTAATTGCATGTGGAGAAGTAAAGATAACCATATGACACTGAAGTTAGACTCAACATCATTAATTATAAACACGTGTCTGCCCCTATTTTTAAAACTGGGCCTTTTTAGACCCTCGCCTCCATAAAGCTGACCGACATCAGACTACAAGAGCAGGGATTATTAGACTTTGGAGAAGCTGTGCCTCCTGTCTAGAAAACTAAGTTCCTATTTTATTTTTAAATGCTGGTGTCAATTAAGACAACCACATTTTAATTTAGTTGCATGAGTCAGAGGAGAGGAGACTAACAAGAGCGTGTTCAGTTCATGTAGCTTGTAGTTGAAAGGAAAAGTTGTTAGGCCTTGTTGTTTGTAGGCTGAGGTTAAAGGAAAAAAAGAGCACTTTTTCATGCCACTCAGTTGACCATCATTTACTGTACGTGATGGATGATGAAGGGTAAAGGGGGTGGCCGTGAGGGCTGGCTGGTACTGCGAGTGTATCATCACGTCCCTGTGATGTGGTTCACGTACGGTCAAAGAAACACTACGATCCCTGAGCAACGGTCCGTGACCACTGGATGCGGGGAAGAGTGCTTTCCAAGTCAAATCAGCCCCTGCGTGGGGAGGACTGTTGACACTGTCACACGGAGGGACTGTTTATGCTGTAACACAGGAGGAATGGAAACATGGGGCCATGACTAAGCCCAGCCACCCTCTGAACACTCGGCAGCAGGTAATGATATGTAAAAGAGCAGGTGAGCAGTTTTATAATCTCCAACATCACTGGAACGCAGTTTGTTTAAATCTCTGTTTCCACTGCAGGCATAGACAGAGCTTGCCAGACACACTCATAATTTATTACACTTTCCCCCTTGAAACATTCAGAAAGTATTTTTGCATCATTTTGCAAACATGTCATTTGTCAACTGGGCTGCACGCTGTTTCTTTTGTAATGAACATGTTGAGTTGGCCCTGACGAGCCCTATTTGGCCCCTTTTGTGGCAGCCGGAGGTTCGCGTTTGGGTCAGACGTCTGATGACCTTCGAGACCGCAGACCAGTGAGCCTATTCGTGGCTCTCTGAGCGCACGTGGACTCCACCTCGCCCTGGGAGTCCCCGCCCGCCACTCAGATCTCAAATTTTAATGCAACAGTGATGTTCTAGCGATGTGTAACTTAAGTGCACTTAAATCAAACCCCAAAAAATTGTATGACTTACAGTATAACTGTTTAAAAAATACTGGAAATTATAATGCATGACATTAGAGTTTCGATAGCTTATTATTCACATAGGACAGTAGAGCTCTCCAAATCATAGAATTCATTTTTTTTTTTAGATATTTACTGAAGGTTGCCTTTTCTATGAGAATAAACTGTGAAATAAGAAAATATCATGTCTCTATATTTTGCTAATTCTACTAAATTGTGCTATATATATATATATATATATATATATATATATATATATCTTTAAATAATGTACTACTTTGTTATTTAGATAATATTCTGATATAAATTAGGAATCTAGGAAAGACTGTAGGCCTATTAAGTGCAATAAGCTGTGACCAAAATATTTAAAAAGAATTGCCCCGTGTCGTGACAAACACTTGTGTTCTCAAAGCATTTCTTTCCTAGTGAGCCGTGACGCTTGGTAATAGATAGTACAGGCCTCATATATAAATATTTTTTTTTATGGAAAGCAGTTTCCTGCTCATGTAAAGCAGGCCAGGAGGATGCAATAACTTCAATTTAGCATAGCTACACTAATAATAATAAAGGGGCTGTGATGGTGCGTACTGGTGTGTATTATTGTCAGAATAAAAACTGATGAGGATTCCCCAAACAATTGGCAAACTCTAATAACAGACAAACAATTTAATAAGATACATTCAATTTCAGTGTGCAACATTTGTCAATTGTTAATGCTATAGACTCCAACATAAGACCAATGCCAATTTTGTCTAAACATGGAGATCCCCATGCTGTCTGTGAGGTTAATTGCACATCATTCAACGTACCTTAATCTAATAAATAAACTTCTCTCTGGAGCTTTTGCATAGGCTACATTTTTAGAGAAGTGGGAGGGGGGGGGAAAACAATGCTCCATATTAGACAGTTTCTTTTATCAAAACATAAACAACAACACAAAAAAAGCATACAAACATATAAAAACAATAGCAATTAATAAGCACCCTGAAACACTAATGCAAAAGTTTTTTCCCCCTCTTCTTTGATTGCTTATTCGTGAAGTTATACATTACCCCATTTTGCCCAGAGACATTTGCAGAAGTGTGCAGTAAAGAATCTGAGAGGAATTGTGTTGTGTTGATGGATGGAGTAGCAGTCATACATCAGTCCTGCCAGTTCTTTCAGACAACGAGTTTGTAGTAAAAGTTGACGGACTGTTTATTCCTCGTGTGTCTTTGGTGACTGTGTGTAGCAGGGACGAGAAGGAGGAGGAGGAGGGGGGGGGTCACATACAGAACGGCACAAATATGGGTCCTGGGGGGCCGAGTCCTTCATAGAAAGGAGGCAGCGGCAACAAAAATGAAGCCAAAGGGGACAGACTTGTTGTCTCCTGTCCTCGCCGTCTCTCGCTTCCTCCCTCCCCCTCCCCACCCATCAATCTGTGGCGCTGACCTCACAGCGCAGAGGCGGTGACTGGGTGGATGGCGTCACGGTTGGCTGTCATGCTCTTGAAGGCCAGAGGGCTGGCGATGTCACAGCTGTGGGGAGATAGAGCACTGCCACTGGCCGGCTGCCACGTGGGTCCGGTCACATAGGCCGAGGTGGTGGCGCTGTACCCCATGTAGGGTGACACTTGGGTGGGAGGGTGGTAGGGAGGGATGCTGGGTGCTGTGACATAGCTGTTCACTGTGGGCAATCCATTCGGCGTCTGGAAAGAAATGAGAGGATAAGGAAGAATATTAATCATGGGGTCTGAAAGGTCACTGCTTGGTTAGGGATTCTGTCTTTTTCCTACAGAATTGGAAAAAATGTAATTATTTGCCACAGAAACATTCTTAAATCTAGTCACTTGAGAGAGGATTAAGAAGCAAAACCTCTATTTTTAGCTACATTATTGTGACCCCCCACCCGGGTAGACACACAAAGCAGCTGAGTTATGATGGGGGGGGAGCTGCGGCAAGCTGTAGAAAAATGAAATAAAGTGAAAGTGATGTTGGTTGAATTATAAACAGCACAAACTCAAATTCTTCACAACCACCACATTAAAAAAAACCATTTTCCCAATTTTGATGAAAGTATGAATGATGAATTATGCGCGCTCATGCCCCTAGACCATATTAAACATGTATTAGAACCATACACGCATAATTGCCCGTCTATGTCTACGTGGGACTTATTTTCGACCCCAAAACGGATTTCTCTTCCCGGCAACGTTGATATTCCACGTCAGATGATGGCAGACAGGGTGGTTGGGGGGCACCACAAAACAGATGTCATGAAAGATTGAGAGTGAAAGGGCAGGAAGAGGGGAAATATGATAGAGAATGGGGCGAGCATAGGGTTCGAGGCATGAATGGGCTTTGCCTTTCTGGCACAGGGACATGACTTAACTTGAGGAATTCACCAAAGCATTTCAACAGGGAGGCCGAATTTCTTCGTGGGTGGTCTGCGACTACAGAGAATCATTTCTAAAATTGGGATCTTTTCTGTTGCTTCTTTTCAATGACTAGCAGAGTCACTGGCTATTCCTGTAACACAGATTTGAAAAAAAAAAACTCTAAACGTACATTTGTGGTGATTACAAAACATAACTATAGAGAGAAAACTGGTTTTCTCTGTGTGTGCACGCGCTTGTGGGTGTCTCTGGGTCTGCGTTGGGTGACTGTGGGTGTCGGTGTGGGTGTTTGTGGGTGCCTGTGTGTCTTCACTCAGCCTATTTTACAAATAGCCGCACAGGCCTTGAGTTATGTTTTAAAACAATGATTTTTCATTTAAATCATTTAGTCTCTTTAAACATTTTCCCTAAGATTAAGATGAGAGATTATTACATCTTCACTTATGAAAAGCACCACATGTAACACACACAACTGTGGTACATAGAGTACATGCATAATGTAGGCTATGTTGTGGGCTATACACACATACAGTACATATCCAAAACAACAGGAAACTCCTCACAGTGTGATGCAATCAGCTACAAGAACACCACCTAATAAATAACCGCAGACATGTGTGACACAAAGTCAACTAAATTTATTAAGTTTACAAAAGGTTTATTAATGGCAGGTGTTCTTGTGTGAGACTGCATCAGTTGTTTAGGTGTACCTGTTATTTTGTCCACCCCTCCTCCACCACCCATCATCTAAGTGAATATTCTATAAAACCATTCAGTGCATATCTTAGAATTTAGATATTATATTTATAAAATATATATAAACTCACATAACCAAATACCAATTTTGCACTTAAAATGACGTCATAATGTTAGGCTAAGAAATAAATTAGTTTGGGTTATTTTTTTTCTTAATCAAAATATTTTCATAATAATTTTGTGTTTTGTTCCTTTTTAGATTGATTATTATTAACAAGTAAAACCAGAATTTATTAATAATTAATAAAAGCATTGACGTCATTCATCAAAATACCGCTCAAACGGATTAACTTTGTCACGCTCTGATCCATTTGTTTGGGCTAAAAAAAAAAATAATAATAATTTATTTAAAAAGCACTAATCTACCACAAACAACAAATAATTAAAAAATATTAGCTATATATAAGTGTTTGTTGTTAAGAGAGTCTGTTTCAATCGTTTTCGAAACATGAACGGAAACGGCTCCGAGCCGCCGCGCGCGCTGAGCTCGTGACCTTAAATCTGTTTTATTGTTGCCCTTCTTGCAGAGAAAAACCCGAGAAGTCCCCATGGGTGCATCTGCCCTTTAAAGAGCGCCTATAGGCCACATGTTACTAACCCCAGCCTCAGGCCTTGTGCGCACAAACCTCATATTTAACAAAAATAAAAGAAGATATTTCAGTGTCCCATATGAATTTGCAACTTTGAGGAAAATAGAAAAAAAGGTGTTAGGCTGTAAGAAAAATAAGAAAAACGTGACATTAAGAAGATTAATTGTAGTCGTTTCTTTCCAATCCTTGCATGACATTTTTTTTTCCTGTTTTACTGTGTCTCCTACAAACAGATCTGTTTAACATCAGATCTGCAATAGCTTCCTGTATAAAGTCTGAAGGCACGGTTTTTGGTGGAACGGTGCTTCGCCATTTGTTTTTCGTGCAATAAACTGTGTAATTTATAGAGTTGTTATTTTCTGCATTTAATGGCTCACTTCTGCTTTTGTACAGTTGGTTGGCTAACCGCTCAGACAGTTTGTGTGTCCACTTTGTGCTGTAACTTCTTCTGAACGCACCTAATCTCACGGCTCTGTTTCCTGCGTAATGAGCATGAAAGCTCCCCTGTGATAAAGTGGCAAAAATAAATTATGCGGCATGAAATTGTTTTTATTTTTTTTTCTGTGATGAGACTCACACACCTTGTCAAGATGAGAAAAAACAAGCACGCATGCGCGTACACGTGATGTCATCATAGCCCTTATTTATTTAAAAATAAATACTATGAAATTATGATTAGACAAAATCGAAAAGTGGAGGGAAAAAAACAAAAATGCAAATTGAAATCTGGATCATATTTTAATTTATACGAATTAGGCGTATCACCCTTTAAAATTTAGATAATCATTAAATATTTTTTTAATTAATATGAATGTGCGTAACGTTCGGCGTCGATGAATGCATTCATCTATACCCTGCTTTATTTTGGATATGGCTATTTCACGGTTATTCATCGCCTTTAACGACTCGATGCACTGTAGTGAATGTCCCGAAAGGTTAGGCCTGCACAACAGTTGTTTTGGACAAAATAACAGACTATCAGCTACTGTATTTTTCCGCAATAAACCTGAATAAGACAAATTATGCGGTGGTCAGTGTTTCTTTTTATGCAGTCCAATGTCTGGCCTCAAACCCTGCATGGCACTAACCAACCTATTAAAATACGATAGGCCTAGGCTAGAATAATGCACCAGGAAACCAAGGACAGACTCGTTTTCTCTTTTTTTTAATGGGTTCGACCAGTTTCTGGGTGTTAAGCACGCTACAATTAATTTTAAAAACCTGACATACCAGGCTGGAAAAAGGGGAATCAAGAGAATTATTGGTCTACCAAAACTCCTTGAGTTAAATAATTCACACTTGGATGATTCATAAAAGCGCTGACCATGCAGCACAAGTATAGTCTCATGAAGAGCACCTTGTTCAGCCAAAATAAAAATGGGCTATTGTAAAAATATGCACCATTACCAGCTAGCTAACAGAAGGAGCGCGTTCATGCAATGAAAGGGAAATGTCCAGCCACATAATTATTAAAAAATCTCAAGGCTTCAGTAAGATTAATAGCCTGGTTGTCAGAAGTTTGGATAGACTCTTTCCACTAATGTTGCATTTTAGGTTACAAAACAAAATGAGAGGTGTCCGTTTGTTACCTGTGTGTATTTTGCTTCAGGTTCTAAATGCGGTTTATCCACGCCATTGACTAGTGGAGAGCTTGCTGGTGGGAAATTAGTCCTGTTTATAGCGCTCCATTCTTCTAGTTTGGCGCTGGAAAAGGATGGACTGTCACTAACTGGGGGGGGCAAAAGAGAAAGAGAGAAGAGAGGAGAGTTTAAGATTATAGGAAAAGACTCGAACAGGCCGCTGCTTCTCATCCATTTGGCGCATGTTGGCCAGGCTGCATAAGTGAATACGTGCAATACGTGACATTTTGCACTTGAGTACGATTATTTGTCATTTTACGCACAAATATAGCTACATACTTGTGTGCGCAAAGTTTTTAGAGAACAATTCTTTTCTTGATCAGTAAACAAAAATATCAGCTTTAATATCTAAAAGAACATTTACATGATCAGACACTGAAGCAGTGTTCTTCTTTTTAATTCTCTCTTAAAAGTAAATAAGATTCCCTCTTGTCTCAGTAATTTTCTTTAACCTTTAATAAATAAACGCTCTCAAGCCTCAACTTTTTCTGTTCGGGATTTTGACTGAAAACATTGAACACTGAGGGGGGGGAAATGTGAAATGATCTGTCATAGTCAAGTAAAACGTGTTTAGACTGAATGAAATGTTTTGGGTTCCTCCTGGAGATCAGATTGAGGCCCAGTTGAAGATGTGCAGAAGTGAGACGACTCTCCGCTGGGTCAGAGGTCAGAGACATTTTAGCCCACCAAAACGTCCTTCTGTCGGGCACAAATTAGATTCACTTTCACCGTGTTTCCATCAACGTATTTTAGTGTCTCCCTCCTTTCGTGAGTGATAGATATTATATTATACTCTGTTTCCAAAGTTTACACTGGGGAAAACAAGCCCACCAATGTTATAACTCGATAAAGAGCATTTTTTGAAAATATGCGTTTGGTGAAATTGTATTTTTTTTTTTTTTATGTAACTGAGTTCATCCACAGCAATTATTCAGTGTGTGCCAGCATGCGCGTCAAAGTAAATATTGTCTCAAGTAAAATCACTTATAATTTATGATAATAAACCTGCACATTTTGTCTTGATTTTTTTTTTTTTCAACTATTATCTGCCATTTTCCATGAAGTCAAAAATCGTTTTTAAAACCGGGGAAATCACTTTGGTGCAAATGAGTTCTCACCTCACCAAATGTAGGAGACGTAGCTTTCAACAACCTGCCACAAACATGTGCTAATAATTTGGAAATGCGTAAATTGTTTATATAGGCAGCCTTTCAAAACATATTCCTCCCCTATCTGTGTTACATTTGTCTTGTTTAGTTTGCCCGTGTTTAGGTGGAGAGGAGCCGGGGCGTGTTTCTGCGTGGTAGCCCATGAATTCTGACAGCAGGGCTGCTCGCAGTGGACTGACAGCACTTTCCCCTCCTGCCACTGGAAAACAAGCTCTCAGAAAGTCCCTTTCACAACACCGAGCCGACCATTAACACTGATTTATGCCGGATCCTGTTTCACTGTTTCCAAAACAGTTGTGGACTCGTTGAGTCCGAGCCAAACTTATCTGGGCCTACCTGCATGTGACACACGACAAAACATAACGCATGCGGCAGAGACGTATCTTAATGTGATCTGGCTGAAGAGTCGTTTTATGTCACAGTTTAAACCTGCTCGATCCGAGTCATGGCAAACATTCAGCACACCTCATTTTGATGCACTTCATCTCACCGCCTTTCCCTCCGCTGTCCCTCTAATATTCCACATCCGCCTCTTAATTATTACTACAAGCCGGGACCATCTGTTTCTGCACTGACCTGCCTCCCTTTCAAATCAGTATCAGCAGGCAGGTCAAATGGTATTTAAGTTCTCTCTCCCCAAAAGTAGGCTACCAATAGCTACTTTCTGGGCCTGTTAGAGTAAAATAAATCCACTATCTCTGTCAAACACACACACACACACACACACATTCGCACTCTTGCGCCAAAAAAAGCCTTTAAAAGTTGTGTAAAATGTAGTGCAATTAACAAATGCAACCGCCCTCCATGCAGCCGTGCTTACTTTGTTGCTCTGTAATTGACCGTATCCCCAGAATATCTGTTACAGAGTGCGAGGAAGGCCATATCCTGTGCATGGCCATGTGTCCGGGAAGGGTGGGCATGCCAGGGGGAGTGGGCACTTTGGATGTCGGGTATGAGTATAAGTGGTTGTAGGGTATCGTTGGTTGTGGCGGTGGGTGAGGCGCCTGCTTGCCCGACTCGTACTGGCTCTGCTGGGAGAGATTCCCGATCTTGTTGCGGAGGATCCGACTGATGGAGCTCACGGAGGGCAGATTGAACTTGTCGCAAACCCCGTCGGCGAGTAGCCTGTCCCGGATCTCCCAGGCAAAAATCCCCGGGTCTCTCTGCTTGTATGTCCGTATGTGCTTGACCACGGTGGGTGTGGTGACCCGCGGCTTGCTGCCTCCGATGGCCCCCGGGAGGATGGAGCCGGTCTCGTTGTAGCGGGCCAGGATCTTGCTGACGCAGCCGTGGGAGACGCGCAGCTGCCTGCTGATGTCACAGGGTCGAATCCCAAGCTGGGCCAGCTCCACTATCCTGAGCCGGATGGCGTTGGGGAGCGGCCTGCCGTTCACGAAAACCCCACCGAGTTGGTTCACCTCACCGAAGGCTGGCTCTGGTGTCAAAAACAAACACACAAGACAGAACAATAAGACAGCGATTAGGTAACCAACCCAAGGCCCACCACAGTCTGCTTTTACCCGAGCGAAACCACAAATATATAAGACCTGATATGTCTTACTAAACATATAATTATATACAATCCAATATGGCAAATATGTAAAGTGTTAAACTATAATTTTAATCTATTTATTCCACGTTTTTGTCATGTATAAAAGTTTTGTAACCATAACACTTCAATGTGTCCTAATAGTTTGTTTTCTTTGAAATCCATCTTTACGCAAAGGCGCATCTAAGATTTAAGTGTTTTCACACACACACAAAAAAAAGTATTCATTCTAAAATACCAGTTTATCACTTTGAGTTATGTTTGGGTGAAAACTACCAACTAATAGCTGACTGATAGCTGTCGTGCACGCAGGCTAAACTCCACACGGATGTCCGGCGCTCAGTGCCAAAACTCATGCGTAACTGATGCCTGTAATAATTCAGTCTGCTGGTTTGTTCCCACTGGATTTACAGTTAAACAGACCCGCCAAAACATCACAGACAGACAATATCTTGCTATCTTTTCCCCACCTTGCCGTTGAACCTCTGGCTGCATCCCTGACAAGAAAAAAAAAAATCCCGATCCAACACTGAACTCACCCATCGTGTTAAAGCCGCAAAAGAAGAACACGGTGTCCGGATTGTGCCTCCTGCGTGGATCCTGCTCCGCGTCCAGCGTGTCCACTGTCCAAAATCGCGTCCAAGAAAATCTTCTTGTGCGATAAGGAACGAGAGGGACAAAATTCTCGATCTGTTTCCTGACGGCGCTGGAGACAGGCTTACATTTCAATGTTGAAATCAGGAGGCTGGACTTCCAACTCTTCTCCCCCGCTGATTGGCTCGACTCGCCAATAGACCTTGGAGATTACTCATAGCTGCGTTGCTATTGGTCCAAAAGTTTGACATGACAAGTCCAGAGAGCCCCCGGTCCTCCTCCTCGTCCTGCAGTCTCCCATCAGAGAGCTGGGGATATACCACCATGAATGCGTTTGTTATTGAGACAGATAGGGTGAGTATAATGCAATATCAAGATTCAGATTAGATCCTCACAAGTGACGTGGCGCTAAATAAAAAGATGTGGTTGAACATCCCAAGAAACCATCACCTGAAAAATATTTCTTTTCTTTTCAAACTTCTGTAATTAAAACCCCAAACATTCATTTAATCTTTAAGTTTAGTTTTTACGGCAAATATTAAACCTTAGACTTAAACAAAGTTTCATTCGAATATGAAACAAGAAGGTGGGAAACCTGAGTTTGGGTGGCTTTACGCTCCACTACACCACCCTTCATCTCAATCTTTTAAATGGCATCATTAAGGAAATGGGAGGAAATTAATGATTGGTTTTGAGTAATGTAATTGGCTGGGTGATTTTTGTAAATTATATCTCAGTGCGCTTGAGGATTATCACCATTTTTTCCTTCATTTGTCGCCTCTTTTTTTTTTTTTTTTTTTACTCCTTTGCGCATCAAGCATCGACTGCTGCACATTGCAAAACTTGCAAAAACAAATCCTTCGCGGGGATAATGTTTTCCTGAAAACGAGGCGATCAAAAATGTTTAACCCTTGGGAAAGAATCTGCGCGGTCATGCAGTTTGAAAATAAACCTCCGCCAGATTTATCTCTTGTGCCAAAAGTTAAATTTTATGTTATTTATTCAGACGTGCGTGTGTAGCGAACATTACACTTCAAGGTGTTGTTTTAACTCGATGATATTCGCTTTTCCATTTCAAACATGTCCATTTTAGTTGCATTAAGGCTTTGCACCGGACAGGCCAAATGTTCTGTTTTTGTTTGTTTTTTAGCAGTTATGTACAGCAAGCTTTCACGCCTTCAGAGCTCTTAGTAAAGAAGTTACTTTTTATACTTTAGTCTTTACATAAATATCTTTCAGGTTCAATGCTTGCAAACATCTTATTAATAGATTATTTCTAACTTCACTACCTCCGCATACATGCCCTCGCTGTACAGAAATCCCTCTTACAAGCACTAAGAAAGATTTCTTACTTCCTGACACGAGAAACAAACACACACCATAACTTTGCGCCTTCACTCTCTCCCCATTTTGGCACATGCTTTGGGTTTTCTCGTGTCATATTTTTTTTTTATTTTTAAAAAAAGGCCAAGGCGCATGACTGACCTTCATTTCTGTCCAACCTAAAGGGATCAACGTGCCTGTGTAGACATCAAACGGCGCTCCTGTACAGCCGTGCAATTAGGAATATTGTTCAAAACCTCTGCTGACATTAAAGCCTCTGTGAGGGGCCAAAATGTACACAACGTTTTCCTGAGTATTTGTTTCGGCACGCACAGCTCTGTGGGCTGGAGGATACTGGAAAGGAAGTAGGCCTACCTGCATTTTTTCGTGTTATTTTCCCCACCTTTTCAGGATGGCACTAATCTCTGAAATTACACAGATTAGTCCTACAACGCGCGCTTTAACGCAAAAAAGAGTCACTCAAACGGGTCTCTTAAGGAGGCGTAATTTTTTCTGGAGACATTTTTTGTTTACATGAAGGGTTATTTATCTTAAGACGAACCGACTGGTGGTCTTGGCTTACTTTTTCTTATAACCACCGCAACTTGTGCCCCCCACCTGCCCACCCTGCTCAGCTCCGGGGCCCACAAATGCGTCAAGGATAATGTTTACCGTGGGGGAAACGTGCTCGACTTGTTTCCATTGAGGTTCCTCTGGTGGCTGAAATAACAAAAGGTCAGTGGTGAGGGATCAAAGGTCTCCGCAAAACTGCTCCATCGTCAGCCTTTTTAGACTAAACGGACACCTTCCTCCTTTTTTTTCCTGTGCTATGATAGATGTCCATCTGAGGATGCGAGACGCTGCAGCCACATCACGGGGTTTAATAGCCCACGTGTTTATCTGATCTCACACAACAACTGGGGAATATTAACATTAAATTGCTGGTTGAAATGAGTAACTGCAGATTATTGAAATTACCATGCAGTCTGCTAAATGGTCTGATTATTACACTCAGGAAAAAAAAAAAGTCATCGCACTACATCGAGTATTATTAGAATTCTTAGTTATTATTATTATGCGTCAAAATTCAAAGCGCATGGTTGTTAATAATGATTTCCAGGCTGTGCATGGCGGTCACATGCCTCTACAGCTCACAGGCCCAAACTCGTCCATGTCGAATTGAACCGTTCAAACCTCCTGTGAAGGCAACGCATGGCTTGTCAGACAAATTGGGTAACGATGGACTCAAAGCTTCGACAGGAGACAGACCGACTTATTCGCTCATCTCTCGCTGTTTCTCGGGATTTTGGCAGCAGGTTTATCCTCCTGCACATATTCTGTGTGTTAATAACGGGCCTTTGTGTAATAATAATAATTATTAGAATCATATCTGCTGCAGAGGTTTTAAGATTAAGTCACCAAAAATAATGAAACAAAGTTATGATTTTGCCTTTTAAGTGTGTGTTGTTGGGGTTTTTTTTTTTTTGGCGAAGTCTTGCAGGATATATTATGGATTTAATTAATATGCAGCAGGCTGAGTGTATTAGACTATTGTACAGTCATTGCTGTATGTCCGCTACTTTTACGGTTCATGCGCAAAGCAGAGCTTACACATCACACAGCCTCAATATGGCTCCTATATCATCTATAATTCAATGCTTGAGTAACATTTTGTATATTCTATTCTATTATAACACATTCAGCTTGTTTGCAGCTAACTGGCCCGTGGAGCGGATTACATTTTACAAATGTGCTCAAACACTTAAACTCATATTAATATAATTTTATGTTATTAAACTCGCGAGATATGGATGAATATAACATAGCTAACGATTAAGTCTTTAACTTATTAAAAATGTTATTTATCTTTTTTTGTTTACAGATTTGATTTTTCTATTTACCTTTTGTGGAAACGGCTCTCATCCCAGAAGTTGTTGTTTTGGGGGGTTTTTTTGTGCTGATCTCCTACCTGTTTATATCACAGCTTTCTTTCATGTGAAAGTGTTTGCTTTGGTCATAATTGATTGCACGGGGCGCGCAGGTCTTTATTGACTCAAGATGATGGAAGAAGCGTGTGTGGGTCAAATATTGTTTTTGTTTCTTCCTGTTCCTTTTTCTGTCATTAAGATAATTTAGGTCCCAAATGAGAATTTCATCCAGCAGCAGGTTGAAGTGAGAAACTAAAACGAATCCATCAGTATTTCAGGCTTTATCAGGTAAATAAGTAAATAATTGAAATGAAAAGAATGTATCCTCTTGATTACTGGCTGGATGTCATAGTTTACTCACTTTATTCACTAAAACAGAGGACACGCGCCTCCACACACTGTCAAGTTCAGCTACAACGGCAAATATCCACAAGTAAATAAATCAAACAGCAGCTCCAGACTTCAGACTATATTTCTCTCTTGCGCCACATTTCTTTCCTTTCTTGTGTGATAAAGAGAAAACAAAGTTTTTCCAGCTGAGTTTGTTGATATCTACTTAGTGTGTGCAGCTATGAACTTTGATGACAGCCTCTCCCACTTCAACTATCTCCTTGTGTGTGTACAAAGTAAGTTGCACCTTTTGTTTTTAATTTTTAGACAAGTGAAGACTTGTGGAGCTTTTTTTTTCTCAGCAGTTGTCACAACAATGAGGGGGATGCAGAGCAGCATAAAGGGGAATAAAAGATTTACGTGTCCGGACTTTTTCACATCAGAAAGAGTTGCTGGTTGTTTCAGGATTTCGATCAAAAGTCTGTTTGAGAGTTGTTGTTTTTCTTGTTATAATGAATCCCCATCATTTCTCCTCAGTGCTGGCAAGTGTGATGTTGCGGCAAATAAAAAGTGTCTAATGGCAAAAAAAATAAATAATCTAAAATAAGTTATCTTCTATTTCTATATTTTACTTAATCAAAATTAATCCGAACAAAACTTGTCTCACAATCGTCATTTATTCTTCATCTGAGGTAATGTTTTTACACCATCAGTCACTGACTACAAAACTGCGAACAACTCAAAACGGTTAAAAAAAAATAATACTTTTCAATAATCTCACTCTTCAAAAGATCGAGTTTATTGTTATAAATCGGTTTTATATTCGGAATCTGTCAAATGAATTGATTTCTCTGTAAAAGATAACGATGATTCTTCCATCATCCATCAACCATCTCCACGTTTCACCAAACAGTTTAATGCTGTCCGAATATTTAGAAGCAGGTCACAAATATTAATCTTTCCTTATTTTATTTTATTTTTAATAGTCTTCCATTACTTAGTTAATTAGAGATTAACTAAGATTATGTCAGAGCTACACGGGGTCGACTGGAAGCCTTTATGAGACATAAAGAAATAAACGGACACAACAGAAGAACAAGTCCCACAGTTGTTGTTTTTTTCATGCAACAGTACAAAAGAAGTAATAAATAATAATCTGTGTACTAAAATAATATAATTTCAGAGCTGTTCAGTAATGATTTGGGACTTTCAAAAGAAGTTAATCAGCTGTAACTTTATGGAAAATACGATTTTCGATGCAGGAACAATTGTAACTGTTTTCCAGTTGTTAATTTATAATTAAAGTCCAAAAAATATAGAGCAGTAATTTGAGGTGTATTAAAAAAAAAAATTCAAAAAGTTGGATCCCAAAATAATAAATTATTATTGTTATTATTATTTATTTATTTATTTATTTTTAATTAGATCGTACACACCTTCCATGCAGTGATGTGTTTTGGTTGTAAACAGGTTACAAAACTTTTAACGCGAATAGATCTGACCTCAGACACGAGTTTGCACCAGTGTGCCTGAACTTCGACACTTGCAAACACGTCCTCTGAGTAACTGCAGATGAGCTGAGACGCACTGACTCTAATTCATCAACTCATTTCTTTTCTCTTTATGGTCGAAAGAAGGGAGAAGAAAAAAAACTGCGCAGGACAGATTTTCAAGCTGCGACACATAATCTGCAGAGCTGCTCAGATTCTCCGTGGAGAAACCTGCAGCAGAGCGCTGGGGAGGAAATGTTCCCAGTTCATGGTTTTCTGTTCCCAGTAACACCCTTTGGGAAATCCAAGTCACCGCTAATAGGATATTATGGGAGCGCGCAGTGATTTCTTGTTTCACGGAGGGGTTGGAGGTCTGTCATCTCATACTAACTGTCCCCAAACTGACTGACATCTGCAATAAGATACACACGTGCGGATAGTTAGCCTCGTGTGTGTGTGTGTGTGTGTGTGTGTGTCACCACCAATCCGGGTTATTAAGGCTGAGAGTGACGCGGTGTCGCCTCCAGCTGTTTGATACACATAAGATAAGACCGTACGGAGCATTAATGTGTGGAAGCTGCTGCGTTTTCGGGAGACGCCATCACAACAACACGCACTGATGACTCTGACCTTTGTAGCCCAAACCGCGCTGATACCAGTAAAAGTTAGTTGCAGGTTAGCACTTCTCCCGGCCTCAGTGGCCCGGTAACTTTAGTGCGGCCTTAATGAGGACGAACGCGGGTTAACGACGTATGTAGTCGTGTTTCAGAGGCCAGGCCCGAGTTTCAGCAGAGAGGGACAAAAATAAACAATATTTACGACACTTTTAAGCATACATCACTTTGACATCTGTTCGTCTGGCACCTGGCATCCATTAGTATTAAATATTTCATTTCGCCCTAATTTGGAGCGCTCTTTGTCCCGGACCAAGGACACTGGGAAAAGAAATGGAGAGCTATACCTTTGGTGCGCTTTTACGCTGCGTTTCCTTTGTGCAGAAAAGCGCAAATGGGGTGTTGATGCTGACCACACCGCCGCGTTATTATGCGCGAGACCAGAAGAATCGGTGAGTCATACCTGGACTGGATTTATATTCAATTTCCTGTGAGATCCCTGCGTCAGCACAGAAACATCCCAGCAATTAGTAAGTTCTGGGCACAAGTGTCAGATGTTTTGTACACTATTAATATCATCACTGAGTGTTGAGTATCCAGACAAACAAAGGTCGAGCAGAGTCAGATGCATCACATCAGTGAAAATTGTGACAAAGCACAAATCCTGATTTTTGTTGTTGTTGTTGTTTAATTGGAGCCTGTCAGGAAAATAAACAAATTCTTGAAACTAGAATATCTTTTTCTGATATTTTTTCTACTTAGCGACACTGACCTTCAGTTCGGTGATGCATTTCGTTCAGTTTCGTGAAGCAGAGAGTCAGTTGACAGGATTAAAGCAGCACTGAGGCCTCCAATGCAGCCATGTGACACTCCCCAACATGCAAATGGCGTGAGACTGACTCATTTCATTGCTAAATGTAATGACGAGTGTCATGTTGGTGGAATCTGAAGCAGCGCATTTTGGCAAGAGGATCAAGTATGTAAGGTAAGGTAAGATCTGCAAGAATGAAGTGTTACCTATAAAGAGGAAGATCCAGTAGATCTTGTTCAGCGACAGATGCTCAGAAATCAGATATTTAAGCAGAAATCTGTCCAGTTGTTTCCTGATCTGTTAAAGCACCTTCTCTCATTTTCTGAAGTCTCACTCTTGTTGGTCAGACTGTCTTCAGAGGGTCACTGATGCTGCCGAGTCACATCATGACCAGACGGCCTGTTTATTACAAAATACAACGGCGCCATCTGGTGGACATTTAGAAAACAAACTCCACTACATTTGTCTGACAGGTATAGAAACCAGTTACTTTACAGATCACAATTTTTCATACACTTGGCTGTCCAATTAAACTCTCCAATTTGGTGATTTTGAAATTGAATATTTGATATTTGTGGGTAGAGAAAATTCTCCTCCTTTAAGCTCAATAAACTATTTAAAAACCTGCTTGGATTAGCTGGAAAATCCAGTGAAAACAGGCTGTTTTCTCAGCCACGCTACAAACATATGGTCTTATAGAATATGATGCATTGCTGCAGATTAAACTCAACAGTAGGCCTACATAAAGTAGTTAAAGTGATCTTTAAACATCTAAATGCGACATTAATACAGCAGCAATATTAACCCTAAACATCATATAGTAAAATACTGAAAGGCAACATTTTACTGTACAATGAGTACTTTTACTTTTAATACTTTAAGCACATTTTGCTGTGAATACTTACATTCTTTATGTAAGGTTTGAATGCAGGATTTTTGCTAGTAGTGGAGTATTCCTACAGTGTGATATTAGTACTTCAGTAAATTACTGTATTTCAATACTTCCACCTATTCCTTGTGAGGCACCTTGAAGTTATTGGACACAGTGGCTCTGTAAATCCTACAGACAGTGATGTAATGTAACTAAGAACATTTACTCAAGTATTGTACTTTTCTACTTTTAAAGGTTACTGAGTAAAAACAATAATGCACTAAAGTTAAGGATGACGTCATTATAGGTTAAGGATAGCGTTATTTTACCTCGGCAGTGTTAAAAAGTGGCTGCATTTACCTCAATCACTGATTTAATGCACCACCCGCCCAGCATGCTAAATCCCGGAGGCTAAATGGACTGGTTATAGTGGGAGAGAGAGGCTAAATGGACATAGTGGGAGAGAGAGACTAAATGGACTGGTTATAGTGGGACAGAGAGGCTAAATGGACATAGTGGGAGAGAGAGACTAAATGGACTGGTTATAGTGGGACAGAGAGGCTAAATGGACTGGTGATAGTGGGACACAGAGGCTAAATGGACTGGTTGTAGTGGGACACAGAGGCTAAATGGACTGGTTATAGTGGGACAGAGAGGCTAAATGGACTGGTTATAGTGGGGCACAGAGGCTAAATGGACTGGTTGTAGTGGGGCAAAGAGGCTAAATGGACTGGCTATAGTGGGACACAGAGATTAAATGGACTGGTTATAGTGGGACAGAAAGGCTAAATGGACTGGTTATCGTGGGGTAAAGGGGCTAAATGGACTGGTTGTAGTGAGGTAAAGAGGCTAAAGGGACTGGTTATAGTGGGGCAGAGAGGCTTAATTGACTAGTTATAGTGGGACACAGAGGCTGAATGGGCTGGTTATAGTGGGACAGAGAGGATAAATGGACTGGTTATAGTGGGACAGAGGGGCTAAATGGACTGGATATAGTGGGACAGAGGCTAAATGGACTGGTTATATTGGGACAGAGGGGCTAAATGGACTGGTTATAGTGTTACACAGGCTGAATGGTCTGGTTATAGTGGGACACAGAGGCTTAATTGACTGGTTATAGTGGGGCAAATAGGCTAAATGGACTGGTTATAGTGGGGCCGAGAGGATAAATGGACTGGTTATAGTTGGACAGAGAGGATAAACGGACTGGTTATAGTGGGACACAGAGGCTAAATGGACTGGTTAT
>JBBPCS010000374.1:389185-430834 GCA_037974645.1 Hollardia meadi | reverse complement strand
TTTTTCCCCCCCCCCCCCCCCCCCCCCCCAGTTTCCCGCTTCATGGGTTCCTCGTCTGGCATGAACATGGGCAGCATGGGCAGCCTCACCTCCCTGGCGGACGTGGGTAAAGGCATGGGCTCTCTATCCAGCACCCCGAGGAGAAAGAGACGCGTGTTGTTCTCCCAGGCGCAGGTCTACGAGCTGGAGCGACGCTTCAAGCAGCAGAAATACCTGTCGGCGCCGGAGAGGGAGCACCTGGCAAGTATGATCCACCTCACTCCAACCCAGGTGAAAATCTGGTTTCAAAATCACCGGTATAAGATGAAGAGGCAGGCGAAAGACAAGGTGTCCCAGCAGCAGATGCAGCAGGACAGCAGCTCCTGCCAGCAGCAGCAGCAGTCCCCGCGGAGGGTGGCCGTGCCGGTGCTGGTGAAGGACGGGAAGCCGTGCCAAGGCAGCGGCCATACGCCCACATCCTCAGCACAGACCCACCACCAGCAAGGGGGCAATGTTATGATCATGTCCAACAACACGCCCGGCCTCGGGCAGCATCAGAGCCAGCAGGTGGGAAGCACAGGTCACTCTCCAGATTTGGCGCCGCACTCCTCCAGTCCGCCGTCACTGCAGAGCCAAGTGGCCGGCCTCTCCCACCTCAATTCCCCCGGGGCAGAGTACGGCTCGGCCCTGCAGTGTTCAGCCCTGTTATACGGCAGGACGTGGTGACAAGAGGCGGCGTCTATGATTTAAACCAATTCTTCTATTTAAAGAAAAAAAGACATTTTTTCTTCTTCTTTCAAGACTTCACAAGTTTCACTAAATCTGCGCATTTGAACAAGAGACGAGTCACATCGATGCAGCTCTTTGAATTTTTACATTTTTTGGAAGGAAGTGTGACTTATAATGGACGTGAAGGAGAGAGAAAAAAACACAGAGTTGACCAGAAACTCCGGATGTGAAAGTCGTGGATTTATTTATGTAAATTATATTGAGACAAAAGAAGAATCAGCAGTCATATAGGCCGCATTAGTCGGGAAAAAGTGAACCTTAACAGGGAGGCATACTAAAACTGCTGTAGGCTATATGGGTGCTGTTAAATCCCCCCCCCTCCCCCCCACGAACACATACAAATACACATGACTCTGATTTATAATAGAATTTAATGTAAGCCGTAGATCTAGCTTGTATATTTCTGTAAAAGGTTTAAATTTTAGCTATCTGTTGTACAAAGTTTTTGACGCTATTGCCGGTTTGTTGTCGTTTCAATGGTATTTGTACGTTTTATTTCTTTGTATCTTATATAGATATTTGACTTACTACAAAACAGTCCTATTAATAAATTATGTAAACAAGACAGATAAGTTTTTTTTGTGAAATATGTTGCCATGCGGAGGAAATATTCCTTTGGGGGGGAAAAAAATCAGTAGAGCGAAAATGAAACCAGTGCGCTAGCCTATTATTATTATTATTATTATTATTATTATTATTATTATTATTATTATTATTATTATTATGTGTTTTTCCTCTTTTAAGAAAACTCTTTTATTGATTCTGCTTTATTGTGAGAAAATGTGCTTCAACTTTCCATGTTGCCAAATAGGTTCCGGTTTGGCAAACTGACAAGACTCGATACTTTATCAACACTCAGGCTCTTATGACAATTAAACACTGGGGCCTATTTTTATTATTATTTTTTTCCTGTTTTACTCTGTGACAAATCACAAACGGCTCAGCCTTATCGTTAAATGCTGCAGCTCACACAAGCATGCCCTGCAGAGTAAACTGAGCCTTTATGTGTATTTATTTTCTTTTCTGTGTGTGTTTGGAGCGCCAGTGAGTGTTTTTCTAGCCTATATGCTGACTGTGAGTCAGAAAGGTGAGGTGTGTCGACTCCCAACATCAAACACAAACGCTGGCCAAAGAACAGCTTATCGATGAAATCCTTGACCAAACAGCTGCGGTATTCTTCTGTCTATCGGCGCGGGGCTATCAGCTGGTTTATCAATAATCAATCAATGAATTGAAAGGAAACGGCGAAACGCTGTTTGTGTCCGGTGTCAATAACAAACCAGCACAGGTCTCCTCAAATATTTTCAACACAAGGCTTGTAGGTCTAGTTTACCTCGCAATGTTTCTTTGAAAAGACCGCAATAACGAACACACACAGCCAGTAATTTATTTTTCTTTAGGTGGAGGCCCCGTAGATATAAGCTATAATAATCATTAGGAAGCTATTCTCCCGCCACCTAACAGCGCTATAAGTATTAACTGTAAACAACGTGGTTGCTAAGCGACGGAGGTAACGACAAATTATTTTCTTTTATGGCTGGAATAAGTTGTTTTCTATTCGGTGTTGTCCTACAGCTATAATTTCAAATAGTTATGGTCTGTATACGATACAATCCAGCTTGAATGAATTTATACGACACTGAAATCATTTGACAAAAGGGGGCTAAGACTATTTTTAGTGTCTTGATTTCCACACACACAAAAAAAATGCTACTTTATCTCGATTTAATAAAGGTTTAAAGCGCACATTTATGATGATTCCTGGATAGATCGCTGTTTTGAGATAACTGATCATTTTATGGTCCAAAATAAATGATCAGTTACGCTACGTGGTCCAATTGTGTAAACGCATGAACTGGGCCTTTCTGGCTCATATCTACATCTTCGCCTGTTTCAGAATCCAGCAAAAAGAGTCGTTTTGGGAGTTCTTATAGCTTTAATTCAGAATCAAAGAAACCACAGCTGAACAGCTCCTACTCGATTGACACATCGTCTAACTATTCTGCTTTATCATTGCCTTCGAAATAATTTACAGAAATGACTGCTGTTACGCTACAGCTTATTAAAAAGGCGTGTTGTCCGAAAGCCTGCCGTCGACGATCGCTCCATGCCCTGCAGGCCTAGTTCTGTTTCCCCTCTAATGTCAGTCTTTTACATGGGCTCGCTAATTTTTCTTGCTAATATCCCGTCTGTTTGCTGGCATTTATGATATTTACAGTCAGCAGCACCATTTGGCTCATATAGCATAGCCTACTGTAAGTGTATGACCATAAGCATGTGAACTGATTATTCTGGAGTAAATAATTTCAGGCGAAACTCACTTTTACTTTTAAAAAAAATATTTTTCCTCAGAAATATTATTAAGGATATGTAATTTTCATCAAAATAGGAAACCAAACTTCTATATTCACCTCGTCTCTATTCTGTTAATAAGAAATGCTGCAGCAGCCCCAGATTTAGGCTATAGGCTACCAGGCAGCCTCCATAAAGCCCTTTTGGGGATTTCTAAGTGAAATCTTACCATCATCCGAAACTATCTTCTATTAGGTATTTTGCAGAGCTGGTTTTGTTCGGGAGAAAAGTGAGAACTTTGGGATTACATTAACATGTCTTAAGCGCGGTGTGTGGTCTTTGTGTGCAGCTTGTAGCTGTTAAGAATGACTTGTTGGAAGCGTGTGTGCTCTCATCGCACTCTTTTGTAGAAACCCACAGTGCAACTCCCCAAGTCCTCCTGGCTTTATGCTGGGCTGGTCTCCATGAACCCCAAGCAATTAGTCCCTAATCTCAAGGTAATCATATTTGAGTTAGTGACTGATGTTGAATTTTATTCGCCTGTTTAGCTTCAGTATCACTTTGGGGTTATATGTAGCATCGATAAATCCCTAAATTTCAGGTTTAAGAAGAGCTAGAATTAGTTTAAATGTTGAAAATGGCTTCGACAAGTGAAGCAATTAAAGCAAATTATATCGTTCTTAGGAATTAAATCGGATTTTTAATTAAATCTTTTTCTTACCGTGTTAAAGAAAATATTCTAATATTGGATGTCTGTGTCTTTATAATGCATTAAATGGCAAGATGTTGCAGGTTTTATACTTGAAGATTTCTACAGTGTGCAAGTTCTTGCAGAACCAATAGCTTAATTGGTTCTTCCAAAACAAGAGTCACGGATCTCAAAAACTTCAGTGAGACTATCCACAATCAAATTTGAAGGTCAAATATAAAGCGTAAAATATTAAGAATAATATGAAAATAGACATAACACAAAACACAGGCGTCGTGGTAGATTGATTTGAAGTGAATGTGCAAGTGTAATTTATGACATACGAATCTAGCGGTAATTGTTGCATTAACTGCGCTGTTAACACACTTAATGAAAACATAAAACTTTTAGCAGTGAATTTCAGAGTGGCTTAGTTAAAAAAAGATAATCATTCATATTTCTTTTTTTTTTCTGTTGCAAAAGCCAGACTTGGTGCTGTCTGGAAGATGTAAATAGAAAATCAGCACAATGATGGGGCATATTCAGGTAATTCAAATGTTCATATGAATAGTTATGTCAAATCAAGTCAAATCTAACATTCAATAAACAGAAATTCTACAGAACTATTTTCAAAGGCATGCATTCTCATAATAACGTTGTTGAGAGATTCTAAAAAACATAATAGCCTACTTTTTGTTCTTTTAAAGCACAGCCATGCTTTCGTGCCTCTTTCCAAGGTTGCTCTTTCTTAAGTTGCTAAACATTTCACTGCAGCAGGCCTAAGCATATGTGCATTACAAATAGGACAATTACACAGCAACTGCAATCATCCCCTTTGGTAAATGTTATAGTCAGCTAAAAGCAAAAATCTTTAATTGTCCTACGTTTATCTGGTTCTTGAAGCCATTGTTCAAAGAGCGCAAACGAGGGTCATTTGTGAACTGAAATACTTTGCATGCAAAGCAGAGCACAAGATGCTGTAATACTTGACCTTTCAGCATAATTGTTGCAGGCATGAAATGCTACATTCAGAGCTGGCTGAGTGGAGTCTTTTCTGGCTCCCTCCCTCTGATGAACAAAGTGCATTTATACATCTTCGGCATTCATTTGGCTTTATTTCTTTTGAAGACAATTTCTCTGGGAATGGCTGCAATTTATCTTCATTTTAATAACACTGCTGTGGAGGAAAAAGGGCACAAATCACAAGATTTCTCAATTCAACACTTAACAATCGATGTCATGCCTAAGCCACCCAAAAAAGGCCAGAAAACTTGTAAATGGGATGTGTTTATCAGTTTGACATGACAGGAAATGATAGGCCTACTGGACAGCAGGATTTCAATGTCTTGCTCAAGCACACTCCAGGAAGACAGTGATTGATGCAGGTGTTGAACCCACATCTCTCAGACTGGATGTTGAGTGGTTTCTTTGGCCAAAATTCACAGTAATATTTTTAACAGAAAAAGATACCTATTTTGTCTCTTATTGATTCTCCTTTTATTGTGGAACAAAATTTGAATAAATTCACTGGCAACAAATAGGCCTAACATAACTGGGAAATTCTAGCAATCGAGGAACTATCAGGTATAAACTCTTCCTTGCTGATGGTTAATCTTTTAAGAACTCGAGTTGTTTGGATATAGATTTATCTGTTAAATGTTAATATTCCTTGTAATTTCTGTATTAAAGATCACCATTGTATAGCCCTGTGACATCGATATAAGCTAGCACACCTGGTATGTTTTAAGTCCCTAACTCTTGTACCTCTTGACCCGAAACCTTAAAATGGCAACAGAAATATCAGTCTTTACCCTGATTTTGATGTACATTTCAAAGTAACAGAACTATGTTTTCTAATCCTTTCTGGTCACTCAGCTAATAAATTACCAGACAATTTAAAATTTGCTGACATAAATAGTAAGGAGTAAGGAGAATCAGGTTTTAAGGAGAGTATCGTCTGCATAGAATAGAAGTCACTCTTCAGATTCAGTTTTGTGACACATTCTGAGTAAAACATAAGATGTGGACAGGGTTTAGTTATGAGAGGGTTTTAAATCAAGACCTCAACATATGATTGGATTGCTAGAAAGTGGGCGTGACTTGGAGATTACAGCACAGAGCTGAGCGATATAGAGCCGCGAACCAACATCTTTGGAAAGTTCTAAAATCAAGAAACGAATCAAATAGTAAAGATGGAACAACATTTATAGCCATGCTGGGTGGGGAGAGGGGGGTGTAGGCTCTCCAAAATTGGAAAATAACTGTTGCAAGAACTAACCGCTGCGGCACCTCATGTTTGCTAAAGTGGGTCATAAGCCACTCGGTGTGACAAAGTCTGTCAATTTAGTCAAGTATCAGTGCCAGAAACTCTTTCCACATAGAGGAACAAGTACACAGGTTTTTGATGAGTGTTTTGATAAAAAAAAAAAAAAAAACCAAAACAATAATAGCAGTCATTGTCAGCTTTTGAGCATAGTTCATACTTTATTTCAGTCTTTTTCCACTGCTTTGTTACCAGATTTAGGTTGGAGCCGCATTTACGGTTAATTTCACGATTTTCAAGATCACTTGGTTTAAAAATGCAAAAGGAAGACCAGTATCTACAACAAAAATTCCCAAAAAATATGTAGCAGACAGACATAAATTTTAAAGTAGAATTATTCTTTAGAGGTAGTGTGAAAATCCAAATCACAAAGAGTTTCTTAATCCCATTTTTTTAAATACACAAACTTAGATTGTAAAGGAGTATTTCATATAAAACCATAAATGGCAATATTTTAAATAGAACAGCAGGATAGCCTCCACTGAAGTTGGAAAATTAAACCTGCAGTTTAGCATACTGAATTAATTGAAGTTTGTTCTAAATATTCTAAATTATGTTTTACTTCTATTTCTTTTTTTGAAACTCGTATCAAGATTTAGCTCCTTAACATAATGGAATTGGGCGATATTAAGGACAGGAAGCTGATGAATGCACAGTAAAAGTAAAAAGATGAGTATAAGTCAGTGGATAATACGACAGCTAGGTTTACTTGGGGCAACTATAATGTTATTACTGAAACTGAAGCAAAAATCTATTAAACTGAACAATAAGATTTCACATATCACAAATTTTGGGAGCTGTACCTCACAATTTGAAGAAATTAAGACATATTTATCATTTACGTACAGCAATGAACTCTTATAAGCTCTATGAGGTCAGACAGTGTTAGCAGTGATATTCAAACCATTTCACTCAGTTGTTGATTGGCTCTCTTCCTCTAAACTAATGAAGTGCTTTTCTGGTTGTGTCCAACTAATACAAGTGCTTACATTATCATCATTCAGTTAAGTGCGTCTGTTGTCGTACTTCTTTCCTTAGAATACCCGGTCTGAGGTTCTGATTAATTTAAAGGCTAATTTTGATATTACTTAAGGCTTGGATTTGTTTAAAAGACTAAAATTAGGATTGAAGGATGAGGGCAACAGTTTTGGTTTGGTTTTAGATTATACGCTTGGGTTTTTCTTAAGTTAATTCCTGTCTTGAAATTTGTATGACAAGCGTCAGGCACCTGGAGTCATGGTTTCAAGTCATGGATTCAAGACAGAACACTCTACTCTATGTTTATACACCCTGTTTACCAGATTCTAGTCTCATGAAGATAAACAATGCATTAAGTTACCTGGATAACCAGACCATTCCCAAAAGGGCTTGAATTGAGGAAAAAACTGCTCTGATATTCTAAAGCAAAGTTATCAAGATAATGTTTTGACATAGATCCATGCATAAACCCCCTGACACATGAAAAGGGAAGGTGAGGCAAGGTAGTTTCGAAGGGTCTCAGTGCACACCATTATGAGGGGCCCATGCTAGTTACTATTTATGACACACACTCATAACTCACACACGCACACACACTGCTAGCCTACCTATCTTCTAGGCTATTAGCTAGCGTACCCTAACAATTTATAGGCTATCATACATCTGGTAGCGTCTATATAGATTATTTATTCAATTTAATAGAGTTAATAGGTTATTTCTACTCTTTGTAGTTTATGTAGAATAAACATATAATTTTGTTATAGATTCCAACTGTCCATTTCGCAAAAAACCCAAAAAACTTAAGAGATGGGTTTTCCTTCTCCGTCTCTGCCTGCACTCTCTATATTTACACCCCTGGTGATAACATAATGATGGCACCAATACTTCAAATCTAAATTTTCACACATTCTGTATATACTCCCTTTTTTTAAAATACAAACACAAGGTGTGAAGTTTTGGTGTAGTCCAATTATCAAAAGCCTAATTTTCATTCAACATCTTGAAAAATCAGTTCTCTCGTATTTTCCTTACAAGCATAGTCAAAGATGGGTTATATTTTGCCTAAACATTTTATCACCAACCATGCCTGCTTTCATGCATCTCTACCAGCCTATTCCAGTGCGTCCTAACCTCACGTCCCCAATAATGGGTGGAAACTTTTGCATAGACTAATTGAATAACCCACAAATAATAAAAATAATCAGTGTTAGCTTACTGTATCCTTTCAATTTTCCCAGAGCTGTAGATTTCAAGTGTTCATCCACATTTAAACCAATTTTTAGTTTTTTCTTTGCATATTTAAACTTTGTCTCCAAACTGAAACTGAATCTCATGTGTTTTCACAACATGATTTCTAGATTTCTCTCCTAAGATTCTGCAAACTTTACGTTTAAAAGATTTAGGCCTGAATGAGAATAGGCTACAGGGACTATATGAAAGGTCCTCACGCGGCTAGAAATTCAAGAAAATGGGTATGTGTGCGCATGCGTGCCCGCATGTGCGCGTGTCGGAGTGTGTGCGTGCTCCCGTTAAACATGCCAATTATACGAGACCAGCTGAGTTGTCATGTCTGTGTACAGTACCAGCAGGAGTCCTTTAGAAACCAACGAGCCATCACTAACCCCGTTAACACCAAACCCTCCAGACCGACCCGGGACCCGCTGCTCGCTCTATAGGCCTGCAGCAATAACTTCTCCATTTAATGAAGGTTTGAATAGTCCGAGGCTATCCCTTTCAAATGATCAGACCCAAAGTGAATTTAAATTAACCTGCATGCCATAAACACTATAGGGCTACTTTTTTATATAGAGGGATGGACCCAGAAAAGTTAATCATTATCAGCAGAGCAATACTTAAGTAGTATAGAGAGAATATATATAGTAGCCTATTTCCAATTTTCTGAACGCATTTCAAAGGGAAACATTACTCCACGAGCCTATATTTGACGGTTGTAATTGTTAGCCTAGTTCACAAATAAAAAATTTAAACACAAAGCATACGACTATCTTCTAACATATTGTAGGCTATTCTTTCTGATTTTACTGATGAGCAAAATGAGTTCACCTAAAATATTTAAATACCTCTTAGAAGTATTGTTACACAAATAACAATGCATGCTTTTATTTTGTTAGTACATTTGATGCTAATACTTCTATACTTTTGCTTAAGTATATTTTAATGCAGGACTTCTACTCGTTGAGAGTTTCTTTAGGTGGGTTATTGATACTCCTACCAAAAGAGTACAGAGAAAATAAGCCTACTGTTTATTTTTTGTGGGGGTCAGAAGCACTACAAGGCTACATCCGCATGATTAAAATGAAACAAAAAAAAAAAAGACAATGACACCTGCACATTCATGGGTTTATTATATATTTTTAATTGGAGTTATTGCTGATAAATAATAAAACTTCACGCATTCTCCCAGTAAAGTGGGGAAACACGAAGAGACTATTCTAAATCAAACTTTAACCGGTCGGTCCAGGCTAAAAAAAAATCCCCAAAAAATCTTTGAATGTTGCGACAATAAGCAATCAAGCGTGGACATTTGACAGCTTAATTAGTTCAGGCTGCAATCACTTTAAGAAAAGGCCTGGTCCATTTTAACCCGAGCAAAACATGCATGAGCCGAGCTGAGAAAAGGCACGGCTCGTCCATTTAACTCACAGTAAAGACCCACATAACTGCAGGTTCATAAAAACACAGGGTGGAGGTGGATGTAAATAGGCCCTGTATATTAGGACCTGTTGAGACTTGCGCGCTTTGTTCGGCAACTGCGGGGAGGGGGTGATATTTGCCCCCCTAATGAAATATGTCATTACGAGGAATTCATGTGACACAAAAGGGGCGACAGTCAAAAATTGCCCCACGGCTGTTCAGTAATTACATAGTTTGCCCTGGCAGTGCCTTCAGGCAGGTGGCTGGTCCATCATGCAAATGGCTTGGCTGCGCCGACATAATTAGCCACAGCGAGCCGCTTAAATTAACAATTAGCTAACACGCAATTCTGCTCACAACGCGGTAGTTCCCTTTTTAGGCCAATTGTCACTGTATGCTATTCCGGTGAGCTGAATTGCTCAGTAGGATATAGCCTAGCTGTGATTTCTTACTTGGTCAATTTACAGGCTAAATGAACGGAAATCGACAGAATAGGGGTTTATATACTAATCCCCAAAGAGCAGCTATGTGCTGCGTGGAGGCGCATTTATGTTAAACACTTCTTAACCACCAAAAGCCTATAACGCGTATCTCAGAGATGTCAGGCTGACAGGCAGCTCAATAAAAGGGTGTCAGGTGTTGATAGTAAAATGGCAGTTTAACAGAAAACAGCAGTGTAAGTGAGAGTGAATCGGACTCAGAGGCCACATGCTGCGTCTCAGCCAGCCCTAAAGGTTCTGCTTTTCTAACCTCTCCACTGATCTCCTTGCAGCCGGCGTCCTAAACACTATTGCCTTACTGCAGACCAATCACGGCCCACCCACTCTCTCATTATGCTCTGCTGCCCTCCGACATGACACGGGAACAAAGTAGACATTAAGCAACATTAAACCCAGGGATGGGAGTAGTCAGGAACCCGTTATCTCCTAATGAAGGAAAACACATGCGGAGCGATACACAGTGGGTAATCAATAGAGACGCCTGACAAAGGGAATCGGGGCGTCCAAAAAAAAAGGGAAATGCAAATCAATTAGAATCGTTGTTTGCTTTGAAACCGTTGAGTCTATTTCCATTAATTACATGTTCATTAAAAGTAATTCGTCTAGGCTACATGACAACAACAGTAGTCTCCTCCTTGTTCTTTTTTTACTGAGTGATGGACAAGACACTGGCTGGGGTCCAAGTCCCCCAGTTTTAGATTTAATCTCAGTCAGTCTGGGACTTTTTGGAGCAAGATTAGTTTGAAGCAAGCTGGCTTTTGCTGTTTATCTGCTAAACTGTCTATTAAGATCAAAATATCGTTAAAGTCATGGCCGAGTCAATTTGAAACTACTTAAAAACTCTGTGTTAATCATTAAAAAGCAATTTGTGCAACACTTAAATATTCACTTTCATTTCTTTTAGACAACTTGCTTAGGAAAAAACTCTGATGTTTAACCAAGTGTTGTGTTAAAAATCAGTATGCTATTTTATCTCTTTTTTTCTTTTTTTTTTACACAATCACAGTTGCTTTCACCAAAGGCCCACAACCTCTTGTTGGTTGCTATAGCATTTTCAAGCACCATTCTGCTAAATCCCAACCCCCACATAGACCTTCTCTGCACACTTGTAATAAATTATCCTCAAGTGAAACGAGCTGGACCGAAGCTGGACAGGGCCACTTTAATGAATCACGCCTCATAAACATTTTCATTTTTGTGTGACTTGACCCCCAAAGCTTTTATATACAGTCAATGCAATGCATCTGTGTCTTTCAGCGCACATCCTCTAAACCTTGCCAACTCTATGGGCCTTCTGTTATTGCAGCTCTTATCTGCCTGCTGATGACTGATGTTATGCAATCACGTTTTACAACAGCAGTAGACAAAATCTGTAGGCGGCTGCCTGGATGCATCTCATGCCGAGCCTCCTCCTTATCCTACAGCCTGGAGTGCAAACATATGTGTCTGGAACGCCAGCGAGAAGAGCGCTGATTTGTTGATTAATTAAAACATGTTCCCCCAAAAATGCCCCCTAAAAGCACACTTTCACAATGCCAGTGCCACCAAGTTTAGTGGCGAACAAGTGCAAATTTGAATCAGCCTCTTTATTCTATGAGCCCCATCTTTGCCAAATTGAATGCAGATTGAAAATAATTTTTTCAGCTCTTGACTTCAGCTATTCACAGCACCCTGAATTGGTTTTTGCTACTGTCACACAAATGTAAATAAAGGCATCCATGTCTGCAGAAAAAATTCTTCAAATGATCGTGTGGCTGTCAGTTTAGGGATACTGTCTAATGTGCATAGAGAAATCAAAGATTACATTGTGTTAAGTTACTGTAAATACACTTTTCGATTAAATTAATTGTAAAAACCTTTATTCTTTCAATATTTCTAAATGTGTTTCAATGCTTCTTTTTGCTTAAATAACACTGGCAAGCCAATCGTAAAAGATTAATAGATCAACTTTATCTAACATTTTGCACCACCTTATTCTGTTTATAACCACTGCAGCATTACAATTTTAATAAACACTTTTAACCTTCATATAAGTACATATCAATGTCTGCAACAAACTCCATTGGTGCTCACCTCCTCCAGTGGTTTCCCCGTGCAGGACCAATGCCTGCTGCGTTTTGGCAGGAAATCAATACAGGGGGAAAATCTGTTCTAATCATCTGTACATTTACCATCACAATCAACAATCAAAGCCAAGACCTGAATCTTTATTTGCAGGCCTGAACGGAACAATTTTCCCACTGTGAAAGGCAAGCTAAATTAGAACCCTTGGTTCCTGTTAGTAGCTCTTAATGGCTCTGATTTGTGAACTGCTAAATGAGGTTATGTAAATTGATCCTGAATGTAGGCAGAGGCCCGCAGGTGACAGGTGCAGCTGACTGACGGTGGGGGCAGGGATGGTGTCATGAAATGAGGGTGGGGTGGTGGGGTGGGGGGTGGGGGGGGAGGGGTGATATAGCAAGATGTATTTGCAGGGCCACTGGGAGACAGATTTACACACTAAGGTGAGACAGATTGTCTGTGTGCTGAATGAACAGTTACAAATATTCAAAAGAAACACTTTTCATTAAATGTTTTGTATTTAGCTACACCAGTGGTCGAAAGTGGTAGGTCTAGTACATTTGCTCAAGTACTGTATTGTAGTATTGGTAATTTTAATAAAGCAAAGGACCTGAATACTTTTTCCACCACTGCCAAATATATACCTTGCCAAAATTGTATTTACAACCATTTTTTACCTCCAGTGCCTCTGCTAAACTGACTCCTGCTCAAAAAAAGGACTTGCATCCCAACAACACCACTTTCATTAAAGTGTTTGTCATTATCCATCACAAATATCTCATGTCTTGATCAGTATATCTGGCGCTGGCAGACGGCCAGGTTTCAGGCACATCTCCGTAGTTCTGACTGAGGATGCAATAACAAGGGAACTATCAACATACAGCCTCTCAGGGAAAGACTGCTGAGTGACTGAAGCACTCTGACTCACTGCACTTGACTTTGGCCGTTTAGGCTCCGCTGGTTTCTGTCTCCGCTGCAGGGACGACAAGGGAGGAGGACTAACTTGTTACCAGTAACTTTAGCATTCCTTACCTAAGGCTTGAGAGCTGACCAGTGGTGGAATGTAAAGTATATGTGCTTAAGTACTGTGCATCATTAGAATTTTCACTTTACAACTTTATACTTCTACTCCACCACTTATTGAAGGACAGGTATAGTCACAACAGGTGCAGTCAAGAAGTCCATAACTACCAGTGAGGGAACAAGGGTGATGTCGTCAGTAATATTTCAAGGACTTTGGAGTTCATTCCTACTGTCTGTCACACGGTTGGTTGGCTGATTGTAATGTCATATTTTGAGATCTTAAAATTAGACTTTTTCATATTTGAATTACTGGATTTTTTTTGCCACTTGGGGTCAGCACAACAGACTAAAAACTCAACAATTAACAGTTGGTCCATTTCTATTAAACATGGAGCAATATTAGGATTCATATGGAGCGGTGTTTCTGGTCAATAGTAAAAGTTTGCTCTTCTTTTCGCTCTGTTTTGGTCTCCACCCACTCCTGGGGGTAATATCTTTAGCTGTTAGATATATTCACCAGCTAGTTAACTTTGTGTGTCTGCTGTCTGGTACTGGGGTAGATAGTGTACAGTGGGTTTTAAGAGCTTTTTAGTGAAAACAGCTGAGTATGACATGATGAGAGCAGTGAGAGTGAATTAAAACCAGTCAAGTTGCAGGTTGTAAAACCAAAACAACGATGAAACATCCCATAGAGCTGAGAGGGACTGCACAGTCGAGTGATAATTCTCTGTGGTGTCATAGTGAGAAACACCATTCACATTTGACACATTGTAAATATAAAAAAATATTGAGCTTCAAGCAAAAACTTAAAATATATGTAGTTTTCTTTACCAAAAATACATTCTGAAGAGTGTAGACAAGGCAACTACATTTAGACCATAATGAGGGGAGATGTCATTTATAGAGAACATAATCAAACAGTTAAGTGAAAAAATGAAATGTGAATTACAGTAATTTTTTTGTTCAATCCGTGAGTTTGGTCATGGTCAGTCAAAAATTCTTGATCGTTGGGTGGGGTGTGGCTCTGCTGGGAAAATGTAGACTCATGACCTCAGTATTGCAAAAATCCTGGATATGACTATATAAAGTATGCTATAGTCACCAGTTACTTTATAGATTAGGATTACAAGAAATCAGAAGAAAACCTAGCTTCAATATTAAACTGCTGCTTGCACATTAATGCATCGGGAATAATAATCCAATTATATAATACTGTATGTGTGTAACTTGAAAGCCAGCGGACATACTACTAGTTTTGTATTTTTTTATGTGTTATTTTTGAATGCAAGACTTTTATTTGTAATGGAGTGTGCTTATATTGTGGTTCTGCCAGTTATTAAGTCAAGCCTTTTAGTTTGAATGTTAGCTTTTGACCTAACAACAACGTTGGGCCTGAAAAAAATGAAAAATTGAACATCAACAATTCAATGACAACTGGGCAACTTCAATGAAAGCTGTGAGATTGGTGAGATTTTCTTCTGGCAACATCTTTCACCACTGTGTGTGACCTTAGTTGCACATTTTTTGTTATGCTATATTTGCCAATTGTGTGACGTGTCAGATATGAGATGGCCAAAAACACATGATTTACAGAGAGTCAAAGGCATATAATGAAAACCCATCTGAACACAGGTCTGGGCAAGAGACCTCTTGAATTGCCATTCAATATGTGCAAGGGAACCTGTATTAAGCTGATTAAGCAGTTGCACATGAAAGGGCTGAAGTGATGGTGGCCTTGCATCTTCCTCTTGCTGATTGGAAATGTGGCAGGAACAGCAGTAAAAGCCAGTTAATAACTTTATGAGGATCCTTAGCGCTTTGTCCATATCATTAATGCTCTTCACAGTCAGAAGTGGCTTAAAGCAATAACCTGCCTGCTTTGTGGCTAAGTTTCAGTGGAGACTGCATTACACAGGAGTGTAGAGTTCTCCCCATCATATTATCTCAGTGAGCCTGGTGGAGCTGGGTTTACATTTTTCTGGTCAGTGTTGTGTTTGATTTTTAGCCACACAAGTGGCGTGTTTTTAAGGATAGAGGGCAATGTTGGTCATCTGTTACTAGAGACCAATGTGTCTCTAGTGTGTGAGTATAATATGAAAACACAGATGCCATGCCAACACAATTGGTTTTGCCATGGTTTTAAGAGTGGTATAAAGTAAAAACCAACTATGATGATATTGAGAAGAAATGCTGTCTATGTAAAAGCTGTGTTTAACTTGTCTAGCCATTGCCATTTTTGCTATTACTCCACCTTGTTTTGAGCGCACAGTTTGACAACAGTCATATAACCCATGGCGCTGATTGGGTAATCGTCAGTCCCCCTGCTGCGCTCATTGGATCATCTGCTTTTTCAGACGAGAAACCGCTGTTTCATGTCACAATATTTGACGAATCAGTCAATGCGGTGTGGTGGAGGGATTAAAAGATCTGGACCCATTTGAACATACATCAGCGTGATAAGAACTACCTAAAACGACAGAAACCATCTTTGGCAAAAATTTATTTGAGGTGTACTTTGAGTGTTTAATTTGGCCCATGTCCTACCTGATAACACTGAAGGGGAGGGATTTATTACCTATACTGCAGCCCACCACCAGGGGGCAATCAAGATATTTTGACTTAACCTTTGTGGCGCTCGTTCATCTTTATATCCAGTCAATGTGCCCAATATATTAGTGTTGTGACCAAACTTAACACATTCCCATCAGCCTCAGCTGTACTTTGTGTTTAATGCTAATTAGCAAATGCTAACAAGTGAAACCAGTGAAATAACTCAACATCTACTGCATGGATTGCCATGAAATCTGAAATGGATCTTTATGGTTTCTAGAGGATGAATGCTAATAACTTTGGTGATCCCCTGACTAGTAGCCTACCATTTACTTGCATGATTGAAAATAATTTCGAATTAAATGTTTCAACTACAATGTGATGGATTGCCTTTAAACTTGGCACACAATTTAATGTTACCCTCAGGAGGAGCTATAAATCTTAAATACTTTAGATTATAACCAAATACAGGCTGAACTAACAACACTCCCATTAGCCTTAGCTGTGCTTTAATTAATTGCTAATGTTAGCATTCTAACAACACTAAACTAAGATGGTGAAAATTATATCTGCTAAACATAACAATTAGCCTTGTCATTGTGAGCATGTTAGCATGCTGAAGTTAGCACTTAGCTCAAACCACTGAGTACAGTAGTCTAGTCTTGTTGAACTGTCATTCATAAAATAATCAGGCATTTCAGCAATTTTTTTTTTGCAAACAGTGGTTGATAGTTATTAAAAACATTTCTACATGTTCAGCTGCTGCGGGGAGCTCAGTCCCAAGCGCCCAGGAAATGAATACATTTAATTATTCCCCTTTCAGTTAAACGAGACAAAACCTTCCCACTGCAATCCACTTGCCTCTCTATGTGCTCCCTCTTTCTCCTGACCCTCCTGTCTGGCCTTTATTCTGTCTCATGTTCTGTCAACATCATCTGCCGCTGTGGAGCAGGCAGGCTCAAAAGCAGACCGTTTTTACTTTCCTGCAGGTGGCTAATGCAACTGAGGCGAGAGGCAGCAACAAGCCCTCTTCACTCGCTTCCCTCCACCACCAGCACCTTGTTTCCTGTACTACACAAACTCCCTCTCGCTGCCTACTGCATTCTTGTGAACCAAAGATTTTCCACCTAACAAGGTATCTTGGAATCACCCTCCTATTTAACATCCGTAAGCACTATATAGGCATTTAAACAGAGAAAATAATGTTGTCTAAGCCACCAAATTTGAGTTTTGCAGACACTTGAATATCACTTCATGTTTTTTTAAGAACCTCAAGGTGTTTCATTTTTGAAAATTCATAAAATGCACTTCTCTTTTCAAGCAGATAAAATAATGATACACTTGCAACAAATATGAAAAACGAATATTTTTTTACTCAGTGTTTTGCCTTTTGTTTGTGTTTTGAGGTTTTCTATACAAACACATTTTTTTTATAAAGGAGATATTTGCTCTAACCCCCCTTATATATGGGATTTATAAGCAATATATAAGCAATAATTCATGTTTTATAACTCATTCTACATGTAGTTGAAAGCTGATATAAAAACGTTTGTCCTGACGTATAACTCCTACGAAGTAGTCAGATAATTAATTATTGACAATATAACACAGTTGTAGTCATGATGTCTTCATATTTAATATGAAATATAAAATAATGATTCATTGAATGCATTAATAATATATTAATTAAGAAAGCCTATTTATATATGTATGAATTTTTTTTTTTTTACTCTTCATGGCAACTTGGCAAACTCCACCTGCGGATGAAGGCCATGATGTGACTGAAAGCACCAAAAGAAATGAAGTAAGTGGACCTTGAGTTGAGAGTTGTGTATCAAACTATTTGCAAGATCGAGAATGATTTTTTTGAGCCCAACATATTTGGTCAATGTCAACACATAGACAGTTTTAAGCAAAAGTAAATGATTTGTTTATGTGTTAATAGTTGATTAACAGGAATAAAATGTTTTATAGCTCATTGTAAAGGTTTGTTTGTGTGTGTAAGCATATATATAGTATATATAATTAAATATGATGGCAGCTACTGTGTTATCAATCATTCAAAATCTGTTGCCTTATTGTTACAATTACAAATATATTAAAACCCCTTCACATTCCTGTAAAATTAGCCTATCCAGAAGTAAATTAAAAGCTGTTCTTGAACCATTTGTAGTATGGGCATGGTTTTGGTCTCTTTTAAAAGATAACGATTAACACTATAGTTAATAGTTTAGTAAAAAATTAAATGGCCCACTTTTGTAGCTGTTCCATTGCTGATATGTATTTATGATTTGAGAGCAAACAACAGTTGAAATGTGTAAAATCTTGCTTATATGGGTTTGAAAGTATAAATTTTTTCATTTTATTTTTAAAAATATCTGCTGACATTTTGAAGGTGCATTTATGTGCATTCAGTCTTTTCCAGTGGTAGAAAGTAACTAAGTACATTTACTCAAGTACTGTATTTACATAAGTATTTCCATAGGACATGAAAGTATTGCTTATGTATTGATGCATCAACAATAAAAATACAATGATATAATTACTGACAGGGTCAACTCTGCATAATGAACACTTTTACTTTTTGTAACTTAAATGATCTTTTGTTACCAATATTTTTTGTACCTTCTGAGTAAAATTTACAATGATTTTAACCTGTACAGTAATTGAGTTTTTTTTTTTTTATAGTACTCGTACTTTACTTAATTAAACGATAAACTGGCTACTTAACATCACCGTTCTTTCCCAATTTTAACCACATGAAGTTCTTTAAAAACTAAAAACACATTAGCATAATATGGCATTTGTATGTAATGAAATAATTGTAATCATGATTACCTGCAAAACTCAAATTTGTTTTAAAAAAAGTTAACCAAAATGGAAAATATCAAATTTTAATATCACAATTCCTGCCACTTTAAAGACACATGAATAGTCACAGCTCTTGGGTCTGCAGCAAATTAAATGAGCAGTTTTTTAATTTCTGAGCTCCTTGCTGTGTGGGAACAGTCAGCAATGGCTCAGCATGTCAAGCCATGTCAAGTGTTACAGTTCCCTTCCTGTGTTGGGGTGTGTGTGTGTTGGGGGGGAGGGGGGATATCACCCCAGAGATGAATTAAACTAAAAAGGCTTGTCTTCAGACCCCTTCCTAAAATGATTAACCCTTATAGAGAGCATTATTGAGCTCTGAGTGGTTGTGCTTTCTCATTGCCTGTAATTGTTCTTTTTCTGTTGTTGCCTTCATCAGTCTCTCTCCCAATTATATGAAAAGAAGAGAAAAATGTCTGAATAGAGGAGGGAGATTTTCCCACAGTCACTCAACTCAGAAAAATACGCCATTGTCGCCAGGTTCCCATCCCAATGCCCCGCTGCACAGTCCGCCGTGGTCTGACAGACAGTGTTCCTACAATTGAATGACCATTCTTTCGCCTGTTTGAAAAGTAAGTGATGGAGAAGTTAAATCTCACATTTGAGTCAGTCCAGTCTGCAGATAACCAAGTTTGTTTCTTATTTGACCGCAGTTAGAGGCTAATTCAGAGTTGGAATGTACATTAGTTATTTAAGTTGTATTTTAGGCTTACTATGCACTTAATGTGGATACAAATGTGTAATTATGCTCATTTGAGTGAGTACAGAGGATAATTTTCTTCTTTGTGCGTCATTCATCTTTCATTTCACCAGTTACTGAAAGACTTAAGTGTGCAAGAGCCATGTGCATTATTGTCTGGAATTTGTGCACCGGTGACATTGAGCCTTTTTAACTTGGAATGAGAAAAAACTGACATTTTATTCTGCTCATGGCTCTGCTGATGTCACATGACCTCCAGCCTCCCCCAAATTTATTTATGTGGCTCAGTACATGTAAGGGAACAGTTTCTACTTAATAGGGCATTCCTTTCATCCCCTTGTTCGTGCTCCTTTGCAGATCAACACTTTACACATACAAAACATATCAGTTTATAAAATATGATCTATTATATATATATATGATGATTTGTTATTAAATTAATTACCTAACAATGTATAAAGTTGTTGGAAATATTACCAACTCAACTGAAATGCTGCTTACATGTTAAAACATTAGTAATAGTAACAGTTGAATTATATAATATGTCATACTGTAACACTATGCATAAGAGAAGTACTTTTATGGTTGATGCTTGAATGAATTTTGCTGGTAATATTTCTGTGCTTTTTACTTCTATTTGGAGTAATTTGACTCGACTTATTCAGCAAACTGTAACATAATTCTAAGATATTTTATAACAAATAAATTTAAATGGATATATTAAAAAATGAGTAGCCTATTCTTATTATTCTTATATATATATTTATATATATATTTAAGAGATTAGGACCCACGCCGAAGAGAACCAAACTGCATTTAAATTATTACAGTATTTTCAGTTTGATCACATAACAGTGAATCTAGGCTAACTACTGTTTAAATACTGTTCTCTTCATCTCTGTATCTCCTGAACTACCCGTGGTTGTTCCTGTGTGCGCGTGCAGGCTCGCTCTCGTCTCCTGCGCACACGCCGTCTCATTTCCACCAATCAGCGGGCAGTATCGCGCAGACGTTGAGCTGTAATGGCGGAGACAATGAAGCAGGATGGAAATCACGCTCTTCCCAATGAATCCACCAACATGTCCAGCTACCGGGGCTGCATGTGTGTGCTGCTGAAGCTGCTAGCAGACTTCGGTAAAGAGGTTGGTTGAACCACGTAGCGCCCAAGTCCCATTTCCTTTTACTCTGTGCTGTTAGCTAGCACATGCTAATGTTTTTAGCATCCTGGTGTAGTAGGGCTGCGTAGATGCCTCTCACTTCACTCATTGTTGCTCAACATTTGAGTTGCAAGTTGCAAGAAAGTAAGCGTTCTTGGGTTTCTGCTTAACTACCGTATGTTATTCTATTTTTAACCAGATCGTGGGTTTGTTCATGTTCAGACAAGCTAAGCAGCCACTCATCGATATAACAAAATATCTTAATTTCACTTCAACCCTATTGCCATTAATAGTCACGCCGTACGCAGCTCTTTCTCTAGCACTTCTTGCAACCTGCATTTAACATACGAACTCTATAATTAATGTTCACATTGTATGGGATGTTGTAGTATTCTGTACATCTATGATCTGTATTCCTGACGTTGTCTTGTAAAGGGAAAACGGTTAAAATTTATAAATCGCCTTGCACATACTTCGTGTCCAAAAGCCAGTGCATATCTTTATATTAGTAGCATCACCATAGTGGCTTTGCACGACTGTTTTGAGTAAAGATTTTCTTGAGTGTTTATAAAATGTCCATCACAAGTTCCCAGATCCGAAGGTGATGTTTTGTTTTCTATGACTTTCCACAACCCAAAGATATTCAATTTACAATAATACAAAACAGTGATACTTACTACTTAGCTTCTTCAGGGTGCGTTACTGACACCAGCAAATAATTAGCATTTTTTTCTTGAAAAGTGACTAAATGATTAACTCTAATTAATTATCAACTTAGAATACACCATGTTACTCTGTGATTAACACTGAATCTGCTTTACACTAATGTGTAACCTCACTATGTGTTTTTGAAATCCAGCTCAAATTAAATGATGCCACGCTGAGAATAGAAGTCAACATCAACACTTTGGATCTTCCCTCATCTCCAGATGCTCACGTGTACAGTTTGCAGGAGCATATCACTAAATTACAGGTGAAGTGGCTGCACACTGTATTGCTAATTTCTACATTTTGATATTGTTCAGACTGTGTGATTTTCAGCATGTTTTGGCTAAAAGGGTTTGCTGAAACAAGTTTCAATTGATATCCAGTAAATCATTATTCAAGATTGCACGATGCTATTTTTAAATATATTATTCCATTTTGTTATTTTTTCATGCAATATTCTTTCTGCCCCAACTGTTTATATAGGCTGTTTCAGAAAGCTTAAAATCACTGGTGAATGCCGTTGGGGATGCGTCATCTACACAAGACAACACATCAGATGATACTGTCACCTCATCGTCACTCAAAGAGCAGACGACTGCACTGTCTGAGCACCGTCCCTCCAGCTCAGAGGCTGCAGAAAGCAAGACGGCGGCTGATGACGTCATGGTTCAGATCAGAGCCAGGAAGTCAGAGGTTGGTCTCAGTCAGCAGATCTGTCAGCTGTTCTGGCAGTGAACATTTTTAGAGCCCTCTTTACTCTCTCTGTCAAGCAAATGAATAATCATAAGTAATTGCTCCCGACGATGTGTACATGACGTGCCGCGGTGAAGCAAACGCTTGATGGAGATCTGATAAGAGTTCAGCGGAGAATAAGGGGTTCTTTAGTGCTGTGGTCGGGGAGAACAGACCACATTGCTGGAGGGCTTTGAGAGAGGGCCAGGTCCTTGATGGATTATGAAGTGGATGCTCATTACTCTGAGATTGCATGTGGATGAAGGACAAGAGGCCCCATTCTGTTGTGCATTTATTTTGGTAGCCAAGCAAACCGTATTCATATTCGATCATGTGATGATGGCAAGCAATTCAACTTTTTTTGGCTACCTGGAATAATTTCCTACTACATTTCACATTCCATGTCATGTAAAATGCTGCATCTTGTTTACCCCAGATCATTAGACTTACCTGTATGTAGGCAAAAAAAAAATCTCATTGCATTCTTCACGTCTATCAGTAGCTCATCAATCCATTGTATCTTATTATCTGTGTTGTCTTTCCATTGTAACCCTAGATTGAGCGAAGAATATCTGCATTTATGGAACGCAAGCAGATGGAGATCAATGAAAACAATGTACGCGAGTTTTGCAACGTGATCGACTGCAATCAGGGTGAGAATGGGAAAGAGGTTGGGGGCAGGGTGGAGAGGGAGCCTGCACACAGATTGCCAATGTTTGGGAGAGAGCTGATTTCCACAGGCGAGAGGTCAGGCTGAACTGCTCCAAGAGTGGTGCTGAAGTAGCTAACACACTCGGCCTCAAAACGCAACCAGCTTAGTCCAGAAAAACATAAGACAGGCGGCCTTTTTTAATTCAAAGCCTGTGAGAGATACCAATAATAGAAATCAGGACACACTAATGGTAATCGCTGTATTTCAGATATAGAACATGTAATCACTCTAAAATTAAATTTTAAATACATTTCAAAATTTCTCCTCTGTAGAAAACAGCTGTGCCAGAACAGATGCGGTTTTCACCCCTTATCCAGGTTTTAAAAGCCACGTGAAAGGTAAGAAAATAAATATTTGGCATAAATGTCAATGTGACATTTCTTAACAGCTTTATTCTACGAACTGTAACCGTCATTTTTGAAATTACACACATCATTTTGAAAAAGTCATAGACTTGACTGAACAAGAAATGTTGGTAATTTGTAATTTTTGGTTTAATTAACGCAATTAAATTCAAATGTCACTCTACACTACAGTAAATTACATTCAGAATGACAAAAATCTGTTTTTGGGTCAATTAAACCACCAACAGATTTTTCACTTTAAATAAATCTAAACTGCCGAACAAATATTTAATGTTTCGTGGGCTTTGTACATTGCCTAAGACTCTGTTGAACCATACTGTGAACTAATCTTGTTAATATTGGGTTATGGCTACTGTTTGTGTTATTTTGTTTGACCGGCTAGTCACGCGGGTGGTAAACACTTATGGGCCCCAGACTCGTGGTGGGGGAGGTCAAGGAGCAGCTGGGGAGCAGCAGAGGGGGCCGATGGCAAGAGACTGTGGAAACACAGCCATAGAAGAACGACTTCACAACATCGAGAATCACCTGAAACTCCCAGAAGGTCAGAGAATGACAAAGACACAAAAGTTTTACCAATAATAAAATCAATGTGTCTCAGTGTATGTCATGTTTTAAATGTCTGAAAGGGTCATATGTCATTGCAGATACTTTTTAAAACGTCTGCTCCAAAATTCAGCTTAAGTGTAGCTCTTAAACAGGTGTTCATTTTCAAGTAAACAGAAATATTTGTCAGGTAAAACTTGTTGAATTTGTCATTTAAAAATCATCAGTATTCAGGCTGTTCAACAAGTGTTTTTATTCCTCAGTGGGGCCAGTTCCATTAAGTGTCTACCAGAGACTAAAGAAGCTAGAGGACCGTATCCTGGAGTTGGAGGGGCTCTCACCGGAGTACTTTCAGTCCACGGTGAGTCTTGTGGCTTTGAAATAAATATGTAAGAGGAACATAATAATTATTAGTCAGTGTTCATACACAGTATGAATGTGATTTAGACATTTCAACATCTGTAATAAACATCTGTGTTATGGATTGTTTATTTCTACTAGCACTATTTTAAATTTTCTGTTTCATTTAATTTGCACATATGTATAACTCTTCCTTTGCTACAGAAATTTGAACTCTGGAAAGTGCACAATTAACCAGTGCATCGATCTGAACTTAAAAGTGCCCTTTCTGTAAACAAACAAAAGTTATGTTTACATTCAGTGTTACCCACCAAAATGCATTTTATGTATCCTTGAGGTCTAAAAAAACCCCCTGCTGATTGCATTTTCTTCATCATAAAACATTGTTAAGCCATTTGTATTGTTTACATCCATGTTTATTTTTCTTCTTCCCTGCCTTTGCTGGCCAATTGCTACATTCCTTGCCGCATTACCACCACCTGTAGTTAAAAGGAAGTTTAAAATTACTAATTTATTTACTTACTTATTTAATATTTATATGGATAGGGACTAGTATGTAGCATAAACCGATGCCACGCACTACAGTATTTACAGCTAATGTGCAATGCTCGTCCCTAGACTATACGAAGCACAAACTCAACAATAAATGCATACATTAAGAACAAAAAAAGTCAGAACTCAACAAAGAAAGCTCTTGGTGTATTTTTAGTTCATCAGTTTCATGCACTTTCTCTCAGTTGGCACATTTAATGTGTATGATGCCTAATTTGGCATGTAGAATATTAACTTGCTGTAGGCTAAATCATTTCAAAATGAAATCTACTTACTGAGAGGAGTTTGTGTGTGATGTTATTGGGGTTTCCTTTGATATGCCCTGATACTTAAACACGTTTCCCTCCTCGAGTAACACTTGAGTTATTTGAGTCAAAAATGCAACACGTTAGATTTGCTTTTAGGTCACTGCAGAAAGCTCACTCGAGAAGTGACTACTTTCTACTACACCATGCTTTATAAAGAAGCGCAGACTCAAAATATGGCAGTAAGTAATTTATTGGACTTGATATTCAACCCGACAGACTTTAGTACACAGTCAGTCACACACTCTAATTTCCCATCTTGGAGGAGTCTGTCCAGCGTATGTTTAGTTATCTGAGTAAGTGTGCTTAAGATGCTACATGTCTCTTCACACTGGTATTTCTCGCACCGCATGCTGCTTCTGTGAGTACGCTGCTCTCCATCTGCTTTTGACTCACTGCATGTTTGTGTGAGCAGAGCAAGAGATGTCGAGTGTCTTTGAATAAACTGATGGGGTCTTTTATATTCGGAGTACCACTTTTTTTTTTTTTTTTCCCCGCAATTTCTGAAAATACTGTAGTTTGGGGTTTGCTGAAGAGCTGTGCACTGTTGGCCCACGATGTCAGAAACAGTGTTTTAACACTGAACAGCAAACGAGGCTCCTGAAAGAATTATGCAGCATCTTAGAAATAAACAATTCCACAGTGTTTTACAGTTTAGAGGCAAAGATGTCAAATTAAAAACACATTTCTCAGAGCATTCTTGGCATTTAACTGTGATGTGATCTCTGAAGTTTGTCTGGAGGCATTTTTCAGATGTTACCCCTCTTATCTCTTCCCATGTTTACTGTGACTTCTGTAACTACTGTCAAAACATCTAATTAAAGCAAAAATACATTTAAAATAATCTAAATCTAACTGAAAACATAGGCTACTGATTTTCTCTCATAATCTTCAGCATGTGTCTGCTGTTCTTTGCTTGTAAGGTTCACTTTGCATTTCATGAGGTGGACACTGGCAAACCAAAACAGTTTTGTTCTTGCAAAACGTCTTTACATTGAAACGCACCTGTGTCTCTAGCCCCTTTTAGACAGTTTGTTCAAGGCGGGAATGTTTGCATTATTATTCTGCCTCGCAGTTCTGGCTACAATTTATAAATATGGAAAGGGGGGTATAGTTGTTCGGTTACAGTGTAGTAACAGCTTCATCGAAAATGGGGGAGCCAGCAGGGCTGGACAGAGGTGTGACATATTGATGATGTTTTATGTGCAGCTAGCGGCAGTTATCGAGCAACTCGAAGAAGAAGTTAGCTGCCAACTAACAGCAAAAAATGTCTGCGAATTGTGGAGGCAACAAGGCCTGGGAGCTCCTTACACTCCAAAGCAATGTCGCAGCTCGACACTTGTATGTTATACATAACACTAGACGCCGACGCGGTTGTGTTACATGTTACGCCTCTGGAACGCCAACATGCTATCTAAATTCATACACTGGGGCAGAATTATGCTGGCATTGTTTGGTTCAGTGTTAAAAAACATTGCCGGCTGATGACAGGTCTTCTTTATCGCAGTATTGCGCAATCACTGTTTAAAAAGGGCTTCTGAATAAATTATTTTTTCAGTCCTTGAAGGGAAACAGACAAGTACCTCAATAGTATGCTTCTCAAAGTTCGAGCCAGTTTGGAAATTGCAGCTAGTAATTAAAAAGGTCTAATGCGTACTTTTTTGCTTTTTTTTTGTAGAGTCACCTGCACAAGCGACCAAAGACATCCCCTGCTCAGGTTAGTAGGTCTTTTGTTTCCTTTCACTGCTCTTTGTTAGTGGAGTTTAGCCAGATTTGATCAGTCGATCATTTTTTTTTTTCTTTACTTTGTCCTTCAGGCCTGCAGTCTGACAGAGCTGGATGAGAAGATCAGTGCAGTGAAAGCGGCACTACTGAAGAGGGTGAATGAATTTGGGCCTGGATATGGAACAGAGTGCCCACTGTAACACACAAACCAATGCACCAAGCACACTATGTCTGTTAATGCATTTTACATAGCCGTTGTAGGCAGAAAAACTGTATTCATCTGAATAGTTTTGTAGTTAACCAAGATATAATTGTTCCGTAAATAAAGGCATTTTTTTCCTTCATGAAAACTTGGGACTCATAATTTAATCATGAGCTTAACATCTCAACTATTAACTGTAATGTACAATCTGATTCCAATCAGTCATTCCTTTATTGTAAAAAACAAACAAAAACAAGGCTGCAACTAATGATTATTTTCATTGTTAATTAACATACCGTTTTCTTATTCAATTGTTTCCTGACAAACGAAATTGTTTCAGCTCTAAAGGATAATACTGTTGTATTATCTAAGCTACACCTTTTTAAAAATATAAAATGAATATGATATGAATTTATCATGGATGTTTAATATTTTCATCTTCAATGTCTAATGGGAAGGTATGTGTGTGTGTGATTGAGATGAATCTTAGACAGCACCTGATTTATCTGCCTGACTGCTGTGTGACGATGATCACCCCTAATGGTTGTCATTATAGCAAATGACCTGATTACTGCAACTCTGTTTGGAAAACATATTGGAGACTCAACAAACCAGCATTAAATGAGATGCCGCTGCGTTTGACACTGTGACTTGTTTATAAAAGGCTTTCACATACAGCTTTAACTGAGCAAGCGGCTAAAGCAATAATTACGATTTTTTTTTCCCTGTTGTGAACAAATCTCTGGGCTCTGTACTTGGATAACTGAATTATCCAGATTAGGATGGTTATGATTTCAAATAAGTCAGGCAGTCAAGGAGTATTTGAGTCTTTTAGTTATTAGGGTATCTGTTTGCAGTGGTGAAAAAAGTATTCAGATCCTTAAGTAAAAGTACTGATACATAAATAAGTAAAAGTCTATTTAAAATCTTATTGAAGTAAAAGATACACATAAATGTGTAAGCATTTTTACTCCTGGTGCAGATAGAGCTAGTTTCGTCCACTGGCTGCCATTCCAAGGGTCCAGCCCACTCCAAAGGGTCAAAATATACATCTTGGGGCTCATGAGATGATTAATGGGGTAGGAATGAGGAAAATCCAAAGTTCTGCTTCACAAATTGTATTATTCGGATTTTTCTTGAGTCTTTGCTTTTGGTGAAATTTTAGATCAGTGAGCCTTACAGTTAAAATAAAAAAACATGTCCCTTTAATGGCGCTGCTTACAACTGCTAGACATCTGATCTGAAACATGACAAGACATGACATGCTTTGTCACAAGTCAAAAATGTTAGAGACCACTGTTTTAATCTTTAACATTTCATTGTATTTCATATGCATCTATGTTTTTAATATAAGATCTTAAAATTGCTTATGAGCATTGTTTTAAATTCAAGATCGAGTGAATGCATGTCAATTTTAGCTATATACTAACTTAGAATCACAAATCACAATTTGCCTCAAGGGACCTGACAATATGTCTTCTCAACCATGGAGACCCGGAAGGACAGGCCACACAAACACAGAAGAGACAGCATACCATTCAGACAGATAGGACGGAGCACTGAGGGAGACGGATGCAAACTAGGGAGCGGAAAGGCTTAATCTTCTGGGTGACAATGATCCAGATCCAAATGTCTGGATGAGGCAACAACAGCCAGGAGAGAGAGTATCCGGGACAACAGATGGTCCAGCAGAGAGGATCCTGAATTGAAAAGAAAAGAGGAGTATAAAACTACAGATAGAGATGCACAAAATTTGGCACCTTGTGGGAAACAAAAACAGCAGGTTAGAGAGATTCAGTGGTTATCAGAACTTTAGAGCAGGATAAACATGGACCATAAGTACTAAATGGATTACTGAGACTGAACCACCAGAAGGATAATGGTAACATGGACAAGGCCTGAAGAATAGGCAAAAAGATGAGTTTTTAATTTAGATTTAAAGGCCTTGTGCAGAGGTGTGGACATGTTTATCTGTGGACACTGTTTAGAACATAACCACAGTTAATCAAAAAAAAAAACACGTTACTTCTCTGATTCACTGCTTTCTTGTCGCTAACTCCTCTCCCTCTCTTCATTTATTGTCTAGCTCGCTTGACTACCGTTGCCCTCTCAAGCTGTGGAGGAGGGGTCAACCCACAGCCGAATCCTACTCATTCTGCAAAGATGAAAAATGATTTGCGCATCTGTCCAGTGATTCAGATTTGAAAATTTTATGTAAATTTAACAGATTCATTCTTTGCACATGTTGCACCGTTCCACCAAGTTTCATGAAAATCTGGCAAGTAGTTTTTCTATAATCCTGCTGAAAACAGAAAAACAAACCAACAATCCAGACCCAAAACATGATCTTCTTGGTGGAGATAACAGCTCTGTTAAATGCCACAATCATATAAACATATGCCAAATGGCCGTCAAAAACGTACCTCAGTCCAAAAAGACTACACGGCCCGGCAGTTACTGGTCACTACTGTGGATGTGTGCTTTGTGCAACTAGCTTGGCTGTTGAACAAGACTGTTGCTGGACTGTAGCAACACTCGTTCTTTGGCTGAGGGCTGTTCGAATACGACTGTTCATATGTTGGGAAAATCTAGCAATATCATCATTAACATAAAAAATGAACATGACCATTGCTAGTACTCACAGCTATCAAGCTAGCATGTCAGTATTGGGAAATTTAGACTGCACTTTCACTAGTTCGGTAATAGCGCTAGAAAAAGATCCGAATGAAAGACTCTGGTCATGTGTAATGAAATGAGGGCATGGGTAGAGTGCACGTGGCGAGGCAGGTGTGTAGATAGACAAGCAGGTAGGTTTATTACAGGCCTGCGACAGCCAGAAACACTTTTTTTCTTTTTTGATTTATTTATTGCTGTTGGAATGTTAAGAGATCTTCCAAAATGCTTCTAAAATACATTACCAACCCTATCTAAGTAGAGGTTTAACCACAGCAGTCTTAAAATTAGTGGGGATAGTGCCAGTTGCAAGTGATAAATTATCTAATTGTATCTAATCTAGTTTACTACAGAAAAATATCTAAGAAATTATAAACTGTAAACAGTAAGCAGCTGACATCCGGCTGCTCTTTGGCAAGTTTAGCTACAGTGTCAAAAAGAAATCGCTGATCGTGTTTATTAAGATGAAGCAGTTTTTAGAGAGGGAACAGTCATGTAGTTATAAATGATGGGGTGCTTGTCATTGTGTTTTATGGTTATTTTATTGTATCTTTGCATTTTCTGTGATTTGTGCTGTGTGTGTTTTATTATTGAGTTTTGTGTAATTTAAAGGCCCTTATAGGGACCAGAATTAGTTTAGGCTATTGATGCTTCATGATGATTCCTGCTACTTGTCATACAGATAAACATTAAATAAATGATAAAAAAATAAATAAATAAATGTAAAGTAATGACTGATGTAGAAAATTTTTTTTTTGTGGAGTAAGAAGTACAATATTTCTCTCTGAAACGAAGACGAGTATAGGCATGGGGGATTATGAAGAGGTAATACAGAAATACTATAATAAATACATATCTCAAAGTTGTACTGAAATACACGACTTCAGTGTTCTTGCTTACCAAGGCTCTCTATTTTATGTACCTACTACCTGAATGTACCTACTTCCCCTATGTCGTAAACACTTTTTAAAAACATGAAACGCTTACAAACTTATTCATGCAAATAAAAAAGGTGCTTTTAAAGCAGGTACCTTCACCAGTTCATGGTTCACCGAATGAAAGCATATACAAAGTCTGCCATTTAGAGCCACGGGATCAAAGTTTAAGGTACTTCAAAATCTAACTCCTTTTGTGTTTCTTTTTTTTTTTTACGGATTGCACAATAATACACAGCATTTTTCAATCAGTTTTGCAACAGGTGTGACAAACAGAAACAGAGAAAAAAACAAATTTCTCACGTCTTTGCAAATTACTGTAACCCCCTTCCTTTTCTTTGCAGTTGCTCTTTGTATCTCATGTCAAGATTTATTTCAGAGTTGATTGATGGAGTGACCTGAATACAATAGAAGACGTCGCATTGTGTTTTTTCAGAAGATATTTCATTCTTAACGCGGAAATGGGGATTTTCTTTTTCACCCCCTCTTTCAGGTGTGCCTCGCTTGTTCGGCTCTGTCCGTCTCTTACTCATAGACTGGAACCTTCCAGGCAACAAGGGGCCACAATGTGCTGGGAAGGGGAGCACTTGAGGTGGAGCGTTGTGGACGGAGGCGGAGGGGTTGGGTGCGGGGTGTTGTTCATTGTTCCCCAGGAGCTTTTGTCTCGGACACAGTCCCCTTATGAGGGTTAATGAGGACAAATTAGTCTGAGTGTAACAAATGGATTATAGAGTTGGACAAAAGGTTGTATTTTGTGGGCTGCGCTTGCTGGGATCCACCCATCATCTGCCCATTGAGCCGAGCACGCTGACTAGCGTCTGCATGAAGTGGCTCACTAAATATCTCATTATCTTTATCCTGCCTGTTTTATTACGTGAGCACACTATGCATGCAGCTTACTACTGTGAATCTAACTAAAAGGTAAAGTTTAGTTATGTTTTATCACAATAATAAAGCTTGTAATCCCTGTAATTATAGTCTTTTCCAATAGCTTATGTCAAAAATATAAAGTCAATATGTCAACATTAGTGTCAGTGGTTAGTGCTCTAAGGTTGGGTGGGCATAGTGTACCCTTTCAAATTAACAAAGAGCCACTTCCTCATTGACTCTATGTAATTCCTGCCTGTCAATCAGTCCTCCCTCTGCCTGATTTTTTGTTATGTTCTTGGGAAACTTGGTAAAAAGACACAGAGGTGTTCCTGTCTTCTATGGGTCCAGTTGTATTTTTTGGTGAGGTCGAAGGAGAGGATTCATATCCATTCATATCTCACAAACTCTTAATGGGCTCCAAGCCCTCCAAAAAGAAAGCTCTTTCCTGTGACTAGTCAGCTCCAGTCTTTATTCATCTGTGGCTCCGTGTCAAAAAAGACTGTTGCTCGTTTGTGCCCTGAACAATGAGGAACAAGGCTAAATCTCTAGCTGGGAACAAAAGACAGAAAACAGGCTTTTCACTCTGCAGAACATTAGATTCTGACACATTTTGCCATGGCAGTTTTTTTTTCCTCATCCTGAGTGCTGTGGCTCTGGTCTTTTAAAGAGACCACCTGTTGGCAACAAGCCTGTTCTTCATTACAGACAGCCTTATTATCACAGGATGAGGAGCGCCACAGGCTAACTTTTTTAAGTTAACCCTGCTGCAGTTTCCAAAGCTGGCCAATTGGGAAACATAAATTACGTATAACCACTGGAAAATCTATTTCTGCTCGTAATTTTGTATCTTGTTTTTGAATAAGGACTTGTCGGCATAAGAGTGAAGTACTTCATTCATGTCCTTGTCAGTTATAAATGGCACAAAAAGGGACTTGAATGCAGGCAGCTTGAATGTTCGATAACTACAGATTTGGAGCAATATTCATATGCAATGTTGGGAGAAAACCCAAATGTATTTAGTGTATAGTTTTGATGGTGGCCTCATGTTTTCATTCAATTATTTCTGGCATCTGGAGGATTTTTGTTCTTTTGAAAGCAGATTTGAGCAATTTTCAACCCTCAAAACATTAGCATAACTACAATCATAATGATTTTCACAACTGTGTGTAGAAGTATTGTAAGTGGCAATATGAAGCAATCAAGTGCATTCTTTGGCTTTGAATTGGACATGATAAACACAGGCTGACAAGTCCGATTTTTTCCATAACTCTGGAAATCCAAGAATACGCACTGAAATTTAAGAAGCTGCTCCATTTTTCATGAATAATCTTTGCTGTGGATTTGACTGTATAAGCACAAAACTTGCACGTACTGTAGAGCTTTTTGAAACAAGTGGCCTCAGGACGGCTATAGGGGGCAACTTGTTATTCCCCACAAGGTGACATTAAAACAGCAAATACCTCTGTCATGCTCATGCCATCACTTTAGGAGTATTCCTGATGCAGTTGCACTTGTTTCATGTTCACAAACACCCAGAGGAGGAAGGGGGTGCATGCACCTGTGACCCTCCCCCTCAAAGCAGACAGCACAAGAGAGGATACCCCTGCAGCCCGCGGGCTTCAACAAGAGGCAGTCAGCTGCTCTCTGTGGCCCTGCTGCACAGTCCCCAGGCTCTCTGGAGTTAAATGTGCCTGTGATATTGCTGGGAGGGAGCAGCGGGAGTTGAATTCAGGCAATTACAATCAAGTCAGGGCATAGTTAGTGCGTGGGCTCTGGCAGAACCTGAGCTGGATGCTGATGAGACACTTAGCCCTAAACCTTCATGCATTGGCCCAGGCATTGCGTAGGGCAAGTCCTCCATCCCCCTCCTTCCCCCCTCTCCCTCTCTTTCCACAGCAGTAGACCCCCTCCCCCCCCCCCCCCTCTCTGGCCCTCACATTGCAATACTTCTGCTTTATATAGGTGGTGTGGAGTACTGCACTCAATCACTCTTCATTCATTCACACTGTACAATAATAGACAACTACTCCGATATTGTCCTTCAAGCACCTGTTCATAGCAGAGCTTCAAACATCATGTGATGCATCATTCCAAGTTCTTGATAAATATGGGGAGACTTATTTCTCTTGAAGGGACAATGAAAAAAGCTACAGAAAAGTGTAGATAAGTCACTTTTGACCATTTCCGCTACACCTTAACATGCAGAAAGAAGCACCTTCCTGCCTGCCTCCATCTTTATTATGCATCAGACGATCAAGCTCAAGCCCCATCACACTGCTATCTCTGCATCTACATTTGCAGGTGGCTGACTATAGGATTCCGTGTCCCAACTGATGTGTTATGGCGACAGGAAGGAGGGATCGAAAGGGAGGTGCAGTTCTTGAATATCTATGACCCAAGAATATGGAGTCAGGCATCACAACAACACTCTTAGCCCCTTTTCCCAATAAGATGCTCTCAAGCCTCCCGGCTCCCGCCCTCTCTCAGCCACCACACTTTGCTGAAGTGTCATTAGGATTGTAAAGGACAGGTTGGCATAGATCTCGGATTTCTGCAGATGTATGGACTGTAGAACCACCATATTTTGAATGGAAAGATCTGAATGTGGCGTCTAATATGAGGGGCCATACTGGGGACTACACTTGCTGTTTCTTCATCTGTAGTCTGTGTGCATACATCTTTCATGTATCGCTTTAGGGCTCTGTTTTGTAAGATTGCTAGCTTTGCTTCAATCCACTTTCTTTGTCTATCTGTGGCTGTGCTTGTTAGTTAGAGCTGGGCATAGTATTTGGCGGAGCCAAGGGAAAAGGTGGAACACCTCTTTCACGATTTTTTGCCATAATGGTTGTCTTTTGATTTTTCCTGGGCTCTGGAGACTACCAGGGATTGTCTCTTTGAAATTATTCCATTTTGGCAGAGAAAAAGAAAATGGATTGTGCTGATCCTGTTTTGTTCCTGTGGGGACGGCTGCAGTATTATCCTGGGCTGACACCGTTGGCGAAGAGGCAATCACAGTGGCCCTCGCTCTGACAAAAACACTCCATCTGCAAGGAGAGGAGGAAATCACACCACAATGATGTCTGACTCTTCTGCCTCACTCTGGCAGCTGGGCCCTGGGACCCATGAACTGCTACACAACCGCCACCACAATGGCTGTTATACAAACGCACAAACACCACACTACAAATCAGCAGCTGTAACACACAAAGGCAATGCACCTGTCATCACACAACAACAAGAAACAGGACGGATTTGTTGGAAAAGTTTCTTTGGCTGGATAGAATGGTCGCTGTTTTATCTGCTGCATGATTATTAGTATTAGTATTGATATTATCATTCGTATTAGAGGCATTGGTGCTAGAATGGTATCATTAGTTTCAGTTTCTCTTGTTTTTAGACCTTGAGAAAAATTAATTCACAGCACATTTTTCAAGCTTTAAACACCTGAGCTACAAAACACAAATGCCATTAGGATATCAAACTCATGGGCACACACACAAGATGAAAGATAAGCAGCCGTAAGCTGCCCTGTTAGTATTCAGTCATGTCACCTCTTTCCCTCCATGTCCCATACCTGGGGATCAAACGCACCTCTTTGTGAGAGAGGCCTGACCCCCTGCTATTAGCAAACAGAAGAGAGCCCAGCTGACACCACTCTTGAGATGTGCCATGCAGACGGAGGCCTGTGATTACAGCACAATCCTGAGGAGACAACCCTCCACCCCGCTCCAGCCCCAACCTCCTGAAACTCCTCACACACACAACCCGCCCACCACCACCCCCACCGCCTCTCCTCCATGACAAATTCACCTATCTCTGAAATAGATGTTAATCTCTCACCCAACTGGCTGACTCTGAGAACTCGTTGACACACATATAGCTATGCCCGAGCCATGAATAATCAATAGGGCGCTATTTTCGTGAACATATTTCCCCGAACAGGTCATTTCTTGTGACTATTACTGCAGTAGATTAGAGGGAGGAGCTCTCTCCAGAATACAGTGCAACACGGAGGGATACAAGTCTGTCTAGTGCCTTCATAGCGCCACATGAAAACCAATGAAGGTGAAGCAAGAGGGGGGATTAATTTGTTGTGAGAGAGGCAGAGGCTCAAGTGGGTCTTCCAATAGCAAATTAGCAAACCCTCATTTCAAAAACCCTCATACATACTAGAGAATAGTAATGCACAAACACAAGCTACATTCATGTGCGTACAGTATGTTCCTGCCAGGTTGTAGACTAAAAATCGGATCCCTTTTCTCTCTTTTTGAAATATCTTTCCTACTTTTCTTTTTTACTCTCTGACCCTTGTTGACACACACACACACACACACACACACACACACACACTTGTGCGCGCACACACACACACACACACACACACACACTTGTGCGCACACACAAGAAGAAAACTTCAATTCTATCTGCAGGGGCAGAAATCAATCTCACATCTCTTTAGTTAATCCGCAATGGCTCTCTACAGATCCTGACACTAATAAGGTATTGAGCAGGTGAGGCCAGGGGCTGAGGAGGAGAACAGAGTGAGAGGAGAGGCCTGCAGTCTGGGGCCCGACTGACGGCTGGCACTGTTCCAGTGCAATTATGGGGCTTGTGTATGGGAGAGAAGGGTGCAGGAAAGAAGCAGCAGAGATAGAAGGCAGAGAGAGAGGCACAGAGAAAGAGCGAAAAAGAAAGGGTGGGGGGAAAAATTGATCCCATCTGTGGTATGATGGTTAATTAAAGCAGCTCTTGAGCAGCCCAAGGATGAGAGGCTTGGCTGGGCTCCTGGAGGCACAGCTCTGATTACTCACACAGAATGGATGGTTTCTTAGCAATGAAAGGAGGAGGCCAAGAGCTGCCTGGTGGGGTGCACAGACGACGTCAAGGAGGAGAGACATGTGCATGCTGCACACTTACACATGTGCACGCACACACGTCCGAATGGACTTGCATACAGGCACGCACTTGCATGCATACATATACATATGTAAACACTCTGTCACGCACATGCATACAACGCGAGCCTGTAGACACGAGTGCAAACATCACCAAATTAGATCAAAAATAATTGCTTCAGGAAACTAATCAGATATAATGTGAGTCCACTAAATGTGAATTTCTTCAACAAGAGGAGCCCAAGAGGTTAATGACAAAGAAAAATCAAAGTTAATCTAATTATAGCTTATGGTGCATACTAATGTGTCACTACAGTCACGTCACAGATGTATTACAAAGAATCTATAGTTTTACAACGGAGTTCATAGTGAGAAAACCATAATGTTTAGGGGGAATTACAAGTTAATTTTGCACACTATTGTTATTCTTTCCTAATACACGTCACCATCATATACCTAAATAAGAAGATTCTGATTCTGTCTCCAATTTTCCCAGTCAAAGTTTAATCTTATCTTACCATTACATTCAGATAGCCCTAAAGCCCATTACACCCTCCCCATTGAGACTCATGGCTCTCTCATATTGAGAGTTGACACTTTGGTATGACCCCACCCTCCTATGGTGAGATTTGGTATTGCATAACATGGCAATGCAAAATAAAAATAGGTGTTTCCAGCATTTCTGCACAGCATATTAGGAGATTTATGCAGTAAGGGCACAACCTTTAACGCCTACTATCACCTGGTTTGAGAATTATATTATAAGTGTGCAATGCTTTCAATGTATAAGTGACATGCATAGAGCTTGTCCTTGTCTTAATATTGCAAGATGTCGCTTTGACTATGTAACACAAGAGTTCTTGAAAGATGATATGTACATGGAACAGAGAGACCGCCCAACCTCCTATTTTTATAAAGTTGAAGATATAATCATACTCTCAGAGTTAGAGAGGGGGTTATAATAAACCTCCAAATGTGAGATGTATGAATTATGTATATGGCAATGATTTGATGGCTGCAAAATAGAAAAGAGGGTACAAGCGGCTGATTGAGGTGTGCCACGTGGTGCATCGTTAGCCACCATGTCTCCTGGTACAGACATCTGAGGTCAGGGCCCCGTGCTAATTGGTGTCGGGCCGAACGCTTGTGAGCTAAATGAGAAAATTACACGCTCTGGGAGGAATCAGCTGCAGTTGTTGGGGTGCCTTTCACAGTGCGGCTGGAGTCGTATCTGTGTGGCAGAGACAGACGTCTGGCTCTCTGTTTGGGGAGGAAGGAGGCGAGTTAGAAGGTAAACTTCAGAAGATGTGGGAGCTCCAGTTTACCTACACAGCCCCATCCATTAGATATACATACTGCCTGAGTATATATGGCTAAAGTGAGGAAAGCTTAGTATAGTGTGTAAACAGGATTGAGCATCTGGCAAAAAAAAGTTTTTCCTCTTAATTTTACTTTTCCTGCATAGTGCATTGCTTTTAAAATAACTGAACTTTAATCACAAAAAAGATACATTTTCTACCTATCTATCGGAGTATTTTTTTAGCATCTTTTCACTGTTTTAGTTTTATCGCCAACAACTTCCTGTTTTGGTACACTCTCACCTGTCTCATCAGTGTTGTTTCCAGCTGCAACAGGCAGCTGTTTACAAGCTCTGTAAACCCACTCTACACTACCTGCCCACCACCACCAGACAGACATAGTTAGAAACTATCTGGTGAACATGCTAAAGCATTTAGCAGCTAAAGAGCCAGATATTTCCCTCAGGAGTTGGTGGAGACCAAAACAGAGCTGAAAAAGAAAGGTAAATATTGAACTTATGTCATTGGGTGGCCAGAAACACAATTCCAAATGAATGCTAATGTTGCTCAGTATCTGCTGGATGTGTAAATAAGTAGCTGATCTAATATGCCATATCCACTTAGGTAATATGTCGTGTTGTGTTTATAACTTGTTTCCACCACCCCCAAGTAGCCAAAAAAACCCAGTTATGGTATGTTTAAGTACAATTTTGAGGTACTTGTACTATATTTTCCCTTTGATTCTACTTTATACTTCTACTTCCCTCCTGTATACTGTATGATCATTAAAAAATATGTTGCATTTTTTTAGATTGATATCTTTACTTCTGAGCTTTTGCAGTTTTGAATAAGTATAGGTTGAAATGAGTGTGAGTTTTAATGTGGGGTATTGCTAATTTTACTAGTAAAAGAGCTGAATACTTTTTCCCACCACCGTCAGAGATCTCTGGGAGTAAAATGTGTTTGTTTTGTTTTGTTTTTCTCTGTGATTTGACTTGTCTGCTACATGGGTTGAAGGGAAATGATAATATTGAGGAACTAGAAACAACACACAAAAAAAAATCGATCGCATTTTTACATCATTATATATCAGAATATACTTTCACTTGCCTCTTTAAGCCGATTCACTTGCAGTGCAAGACTTTTTCCTGCAATTGTTAATATAGAGCAAAATTCACTAAACACAATCATAATCCACTCAACATGATCTATATAAAGAAGCGTTCTTTCTTCGTTTTCAAAGCAACTTATTGAATCTCTGATGAGCAATACTCATCAGAGAAATGTTCATTCTATTTAAATTATCTTTCATTCATTAGATGCTTTTTCGCATGGCTTTGTGTACAGGTAGAGTTGTGCCTGTATGTGTCATTCAAGGCCCGAGCAAATTATTCACTTCTAAACACAGCATTCCTCCACTCCTCTGGCACACCCAACAAACAGACAAACAACAATGTAGACTAAATGACTAAAGTGTTGAATTGCCTACCTTTTGTTCTTTCCCTTATTTCTCTTTTCTGCTAGCTATTTCTCTTTCCAAGTCAGACTCCTTTGGTGGTGAGCTCCGGTAATCTTAAGTAAACGTCATTAACTGTTTGCTCATATCGCCCACAGAAAGTATGCCACAGCCTCCTTTGTCTCACTATCAGTTGTTTAAAGAGGTTTGTGCTGTAATGGCGTGGTCAGCCAGTGCCAGGGGCTTTGAAGTGCTGTCTCGCCTGGAGAATTAACCTCTATGGTCACTGAAAACTGACCCTGAGGATGCAATTTGAGAAGGTCACGTGGCAAAATAACTGGAAACCCCTGTGCACATACTTGCTTCAGTGCATGGTTTCACAATTACACCTTTACAAATAAAGCCTGTACCACATTCTGATAAACTTTAGAACACTTTATAAAGCGTTTATAAAAGTGTTATCAGTTGTAACTAATGATTTTATGACTTATTAAGTCTTTTATTAATGTTTTACAGAGCATGAATGAGCCATTCATGGACATTAAAGGGCAGCTTTTTGCTTGTCAGGTTATGAAAAATCCCTCTGATTGTTCTATATCATCCTCTAGAGTAACTAACTATAAAAGACCCCCTCCAAAGGACCATTTGACCACTGACCTTCTTTAAATGAACTGTAACCAAACCAAAACTATTCATTACCATGGATTTAACATTAATAACAGCATTGGTTATTGTGGCTATTGCGGCCAATGGCTTACTGTAAAGTATTTATATACATGTATAAATATTGTAAGGGATGAACTCCTTATGAATGTCCTATGCACATTTGTGACTGCAGAGTTGATGTTTTTAAAGAAGATTATCAGACCAATATTCTAGTAAAAGTGTTACTAATAAAGGGGTTAAAATAAACCATCATAATCATCATCAAGTATGCAGTTATAAATGTTAGTAAGAGATTCATACACTACAATAATCTATCAAGTTCCAAAGTTTAATGTTCCAACTAGTTGTCATACGTATGTTTAGAGTTGGGTTAAGTTTAGACAACTAAAACTAAATGGTGAACCACAGTCTCTAAAGTCAGAAACTTTGTACACCCAACCATTCACCCTGATTGGCTCATAAGGGTGTGTTGGTATGACGATATCATTCTACTGCTGCCAGAGACAGAAGAGTCATTATTTGCAGTCTTTGTTCAAGGTAATTTGAACAAAGATGCTGTCATTTTTCTGGTTAAGACAGTCTCAAATGTTATACATAGATTCCTGTGGTATATTCCTAACAATATACCAAGTCAAAGTTGTAAATGTCATACATTCTTAATAAATGGATTTTGGATAAAGGGATGAATTGATTTAAAATTAATACTCAGTTTCCCCTTGGGTTTCCAGTTAAGCAGCTTTGTTATTGGAAAATGATCATATCTCATTTCCTTACAGTATACATGCAGTTTTTGGTCTATGGAAACAATGGGATCTTTGCTAGAATTTATAGAGTTTTGTGGTTTTGAACAATGTTTAGCTCCAGACCATGAGTTTGTTGTATTGGACCCACCAGTGAGTCAGTGAGGTGTTAAATAAAAAGATGTTGTGCTGGAAGATGATGCACACCAGCATTGGTGGAAAGTAGCTAAGTACATTTACTCAGGTATTGAACTTACTGTAACTACAATTCTGAGGTATTTGTACTTGATTAATTCCATTTTGTTACTTTATACTTATTCATTTATATACTAAGTGTATACTTATACAATAATGAAGGATTGTATAAGGATTACTGATTACACATTGATGCATCAATAATTATAATCCATTATAATATATGTGATCGTGAAATAGGCCATTTTATATAATGAGTACTTTTACTTTTGGTACTTTAAGTATATTTTGATGGTCACGCTTTTACTTATTTAAAATTTTGAATTAAGGATTTCTACTTTTAAGAGTATTTCTGAACTGTGGTATTGCTACATTTACTTAAGTATAAAATCTTTGTACTTTTTCCATTACTGTACACCAGCAGGGATTTTTCAAAAACTGCAACCAAAAAGTTATTCCTGGATTATTACTGATCAGTAACATATATATTAACCATTAAAAAGCCATTTGTTACAACTTATAAAACATGCCCTTTTAGAAAGGTTTTACCAGTCACTCAGTTTTTCTTGAAATTGCACTAACTTAGTGTCAAGATGCTCTTGGGGACCCAGGCCCATTATTATAGAGATTTTGGCACCAGCAGGACCAGGGTGAGTAATGGCAGTAGTGCATTAGGAGAGAGGGGGATAGATGTATGAACCTGAGTTGTGAGTCAATATCAGAGGCCTTGGGCTGACCCCACAGGGGATTACACACTCTGATTTAAGAGCATCTCTCCAATACTTCTCTGTAGCACTCGTGTCCTCAGTGCATCCAACACCCACCTGATGCAACACAATGTCCAGGAATACAAGCTGACATGCATGCTCACACTCACGCACTTACGTATATGCGGAATCATTCTCGTTATACCCTTATTTTTAGTCATGCTCCATCTTCTGTTATAGGGTCGAGGCAGAGTAGGATCCTATCAGGGTTTGTATCCAGAAAAGGGGAGAGAGATCCGAGCTCCTGCAGTGGAAAGTAAATACAGCCTAATGGCCTCTGATTAATTCTACATTGCTCTCATCGGGCCAGTAAAAAGAGATGTAATGACCTGCGGTGGGGGGGGGGGGGGGGGGGGGGGGGGGGGGGGGGGGGGGGGGGGGGGGGGG
>JBBPCS010000374.1:376671-389175 GCA_037974645.1 Hollardia meadi | reverse complement strand
TCCCCCCCCCCCCCCCACCCCTTCTCAATTTCTCCCTCATTTGCTGAGCTTTTGATTATGAATTAAAAGGGATTGCAAATGGTATGCTGTTGGTTGGCCCCCTGATTGCCATATCTGATTAAGAAATGTCAGTGTGCATGTTTCCCATGTCTGTCTTTTTTTAGCCTCTCTGTTCGCTGTAACAGTCACACATGCACCAGGAACACAATGGCTCCACGGCTCTCAGACAGTCTGCCATGAACAGCAAACTTGCGTTAATCAAACGCATTCTTCCGTCTTCCCAGGCTCTTTTCTCATTTTTTGCCTTTTCAAAACTCGGCGGGTTTTTTTTTTATTAGCTGTGAGACACACCAACAAGGGAGAAATCACAGAAGATTAAAGAGCATTAAGAAAGACAGGTAAAGCAGAGAATGAGGACAGGAACACACGATGAGAGCTGTTTGGGGGTTTTTTTCTTCTGGACTTCTGGCAATGTTTAGTGGATTTTGGTTCTGTTTTTCTCAATTTATCCCAGCCACTTCATTATGCCTTTCAGTGTACAGTGTCCCAGCTTGCATCCTACACCCTGCTACTATTTGCTGGACTGCCTCAGGTGCATCTTTGCACAGTGTGCACCTTGGGTCCTGTCTGCTGTGGTAGACCCCTGCCTCCATGGATCTGGTGCTTAGGGCTGCCATGATCAGAGCCTTTTTTGCTATCTTTAAGGCCAGCCGTCTCTAGCAACTGGTAGGATTTCTTGATGTCAGCCACGCCACTTCCTCTATCTGCCGATGACACATCCCATGTAGGGGCTTGGTCTTTCACAATTTCTTATGCCGAGGGGGTTCAGGCCCATGCAGGCTGAGGGGGTTCAGGCATCACCTTGGTATATGCTGCAATTGAGTTGGCTTCCATTGTTGGCTGCGCTGGCATTGAGTCCTTGATGAAGAACAGTGCCCTGTTAGTCTAGTATTCAGGTGTGGATACTGGCGTTGGTGTTGTGTTGTACTAGTTTACGTCTTTTCTATCTTATTGTATTTCTTTTCCATCCAGGACTGGTCTGTCATGGCACCCCTCTGCACCTCTACTGGCCGACTACCCTCTCTCAGGGCTTTCTTGATCTTGGCTTCCAATCACCTTCAGCATGGAGGGCACCCTCTGCATGCTGTACTATGGTTGTTGGGGTTGCCCGACACTAACCACTATGCCATCCATCTGCTACTATTTATATACCGATCAACCACAACATTAAAACCACTGATGATTAAAGTGAATAACATTGATCATCTTACTACAGTGCAATATTCTGCTGGGAAACCCTGGATCCTGGCATCCATGTGGATGCCACTTGACACAAACCATCCGCCCAAACACCCTTGCAGATCAAGCACACTCCCAATGGCACTGGCACACTTCGATGACATTGGTCCTCCAGCAGAAAAATGTGTGCTGCCACACCACAAAACTGCTCCGGAATTGCCCTAGGAACGTAACAAAGAGCTTAAAGTCTCGACCTGGCCTTAAAATTCCCCAGATCCAAATGTGATTGAGCTACATGGGACGTGCCCATCCATGGATGCCATCGGGGAGTGCTGTTGCCATGTGGGGGTTTACTTTGTCTGAAACAATGTTTGGGAGGGTTTTATCGGTCAAAGAACATCCACATGAATACCAGGACCCACGATTTTCCACTAGAACATTGCACTGTAGCCATGATCAATGTCATTCACTTGATCTGTCAGTGGTTTTAATGTTGTGGCCGATTGGTGTATATATAAATGTATTTTAAAAAGAAATTCATAATCTGTAGTTTATGCACACCTGAGGGTAAGAAAAGCTAAAATGAAGTGAGCAATTATGGATGACTTAATATTCCATAGCTCTCATAAAAATTGAGAACTATGGAAACTCAGACTTTTTCCCTCCTATTTGAACCCTTGTGGAATGTGTATTACAAATTATAATTGTGTTGTCTTACTCTGAAACTAAAAACCTACACCAGCGACAACATGTTTGGCTCTCTAATCTAGATTACTTGGCTCTACCCGGGTGCAGCAGTTTGACATCAGGAGTCTGACCACAGCGTGCTGTGCTTGTTCTTCTTCTCCAAGTCAGCAAAAGCAATATGGCTTTGTATTATCAGCTCTATTTATCAGCTACAATTTAATTATCAGCCCGACAGCTGATATCAAAATTTCCCATTATTAGGCCGATAATTTACTGTATGTCTGTGCATCCCCAGCAAAAACAGCTATCATTACGAATGAGTACTCCTCCTCCTCATCCTCCTCCTGCACACTCAGGCACCACCCTGCGGAGTATTCCCAGTAGATGAGAACGTGTCCGACATGGACAATCTCCTGTTGTGTCCAGAACTGATTCTCCGGATATTGTCAGGAATTCATATGTGAAAACGGCTCAAGACATGTAAGTACTGCCACTGTAGTTCTGGCTGCACCCTTAAGAGACCCGAAAATTTGAGCTTTGAGCATTGTGTTTCTTGTGTTTAATGTCTTATCACCACTCTCCCACCTCTGTTCACGATTCAGGTATCTTAAGCTTTGAACATTTCTCTCCTGTGACATCTTCAACTCTCACGGCTCCAGTTAAAGTAATTAATCTCATGGTCTTAAACCTCAATCACTGTTATTCTCTGCACAACAGCTCACAGGCCACACATGCATTTGAGTGGCATGTGTATACATACAGTACAAGTGTGTGTCCATGCACATATGCATGCATGGATATTTAACCATGCAATGAAGTGCAGGTTTTTTTATGTGTGTGTGTGAGAGTGAGAGAGAGAGAGAGAGAGAGAGAGAGTGTGAGTACTTGCACTTGTGTGTGATAATGGGCTGTGTCCATCAGCACACAGAACACAAGCCTTCTCTATCAGGCAGAAGACACACTTAATGTCTGTCACAGGGTCAGATCAAGTGTGTACAAAGGAGAATTGAATCCTTTGAAAAACAGAATCCAACCAAGGACAGTTTTCCCATTTGCCAAGAAGTAAGAAAGAGAAAGGTGTATAGAAAGAGGAGAGAGGGAGAAAATGGGACAGAGAAATGGTGTAGGTGCCTGCAGGAGAGAAATGTGTTGATCTTTTGAGATGAAAAGCCCTACTTTTACAAGCTGCAAAATGGAATCGTGGGCTTCAGGGCCAAGGCTATAAGGAGAGCAGTTTCTTTGCCCTCCAGGTCCTTTTGTTATCCTCTCATCAATCTCAGAGAGGGTGGAAGTACAGGGCAAGGGCATGGGAGGAGATGGTTATGACAACTGTCTGCCCAACCAGGAAGAAAGGTTCTCCCTTCCCTCATTGGTGCAGATACACAAGCTACCTTATGCTGGAGATGAACATAGGAGTGGGGGAAGAGGTGATATTGAAGTTTGAAGCGGGCACAGAGCAGAGGAGAGTGTTAATGAGGGGACGGCACAAGTAGAAAAGGTTCCACTGGGCTCTTTTTTTAGAAGGTGGCCCCTTTTGCATTATATTCTTGACTCCCCTCCAGGAGGGCCTAATGACGCTCTCTAAGGATGGCGGTCTTGTGGAGGAAGAAGGGGGGTTGGCCTGACATACCAGGAAGAAGCGCCCCGAATGCCACAGAGGAGGTAGCCAAGAAAAGGGAGAGAGAATGGTGTCCCCACTAGAGACGAGTGAGAAGGAGCTCTTTTTCTCAAGACTCTTCATGTGCCCATCTTCCTCTCACTTCAATCTCTCTCTTCTTTTCCAGCTCACCTCTCCACCTCCACCCATCCTCCCTTTTCTTTCTACTCTGTCCTCTGGAGCAGGTTGGTAATTGTCACACACAGCAGCACTATTTTCCATTAACTTAAGTATGTACAAGGAGCTAATACCTAACTGAGCTAAATGTGGATTTAGTTGTCATTTCAAGCTCCATCACAGGCAGAAAGGGAACCCTTATGGAGTACAGTATAAAAAGTTATGAGAATTTCCCATCCTTCCAGATTTTTTTTTCCAACACAAATTCACAATCCATACCCATCTACCCCCAACCCCTTCTATTCCCCAAGAATGTCAGAGTATCCATAAACAAAATCAGAGGGTACAGTAAGGTCTTTAATCAAGGCAATCAGTGCTGTTTTCAGAGGTGTACAGCCCAGACACAGCGCTGGTCTCATCTTTGTCTGTGCTTTAATTACTTGCTTTTGCATTTTGATGGAGGGGGGTGATTGTGCCTTATCACCTATCTACAAGGATAAAAGACTACCCAATTACTTTGTTTGGATGCTAATGATTGCATTTCATTAGTAGCCGCTCTTAGCCCTCCTCACCCAGTAAATGAATGAATATGCCGTAATTTCAATTATTGGAATTATGAAAATTGCTTTTAAAAAGACGGCACGGGTATCATCAGCTTTCCACTGTGACATAATGCCATTTTAATTTCTATAATAGTTTTAATTGTCAGTGGTCCCGCTGTGCATTAATCATTTAATTGTATTGTCTTTTTCTGCTGCAAACACCTACACCCCCTGAACACCCACACGCTTTCCCACCCCCCAGCTTTGAAAATACAAATCACAATCAGCACTATCATCTTGAGAGTGATGAGATGGTGAAAACAAAACCAAGTTAGAGGCGTAATTCAAAGTTCTAAGATGGTGGTAGTCATCCTTTATTAGAGGTTTTTGCAAAGGGAATATAGTGTTTGTACAGCAGGTGACCTTGAGATTTATTTGACATTTTAGTCAGCCTTTTAGTCAAAAATCTCATAAAAGCTTGTTGAAGCAGGTGAAAAATTAAGTTTATTTTAGTTTTTTGCACTGCAGGTTAGGATCACTACAACATGGCTCAAAGTCACACTGAATGCGGGTATATAGCTATTATTAAAAAAACATTTATTCATTATATAAGCAAAAAAATAAATATTTTGTATTTTGTTGTCATTTCAGGGTGAGCTGTTTTTGGATTACTTTGCTGAGATATATTTTAAAAATCCAGACAGCAGTATTCTAAGACTACATAGAAAGGTCAAAGGTCAAGGACATCACACAGACCTCCACTAAGAACGGTGTCCATTGTGACCTCCCATAATCCCTAAAAAAAATAATAAAATCAACAATTTGCTGGTTCAGAGCTTTTTGCTTTGTTTTCTTTGTTCCCATTCAATACAAATATTGGAACAAGATCAATAAATTATAAAATTAATAAAATTCAGCAAAGTTTAAAAGTAAAAATTATTCTCATATTACACAGGTTAATTGTTTGCACTTTGCATGACACTTAGGTGCTTTACACCAAAGGTATGAATTGAAAAAGGAAATAATTTAGCAAGGGACTAAAACTAAATACATTTAAAATGTGAAATAAAATAGAGGGACAATTATAAAAAGGAACAGATAAATGAATTCTAGATTCAATTATAAAATACATTTTTAATTAAAAGCAATTTTCTAAATATTAATATATTCTTAAACAATAAGATATGTATTGTAATATCAAATACTCAACATGCCAATTTATTCAGTGTTTTATACATGTGAAGTTGTGAGCTGTGCAGCAGCAGCACGATGAGAAGAAAAACTCTGACTGACAGCCTTGAGCAGCCCTCCACTGTCTCCTCCATCGCTCCTCAAGAGGGAGGAGGTCAAGTATACCCCCTCAAACAAACACACTGGGATGCCCATGCAGAACACCTTGCCAAGCCTTTTAGTCACAGCTATTTTTCTTAAACTCATGTCATCAAGAGGACCAGAGGCATCTCTCAGCCTTGAACTTCTGGGGGTGAAGTGGGCCGACAACCGGGCAGGAAAATACATCAGTGTTTGGTGGAATAGGTGTGCTCCCCCATGAATACATTTAATGCCTCAACCTCCAAATGTTTTCTTTCTAGTCTGTTCTGAAAAGAGAAAAAACATTCAACCAACCAACATTTATATGCCACCACATTAGTGAGAATCCAGTCACCAAGAAAAGGCACTTCAGATCCTTTGAGATTAGCCTCTCTGAAAGCACAACAGTACCTTTTCTAATAGGTAAGGTAAGGCCGGTAAGTTTTTGAAATTATATTTTTCTGTTGTTAAAAGAAGTGGAATGCAGCACAGACGAGTGTGGTGCACAAAACGCTGTCAACGCTACAACTGTGTAATCTAACGCAGTCCAATTAAACCAACTTGATCTCATGGGATGGTGTATGAATAGCACAGCACTTTTAAGGTAATTTCACGTCATTTTGTGCATTTCGCATTTAATTTTACGCTGTCCGCATTAAGCTTTTTGCGTGTCATTTGAACGCCGTCTGCATTTTCTGAGTTTTTGACATGCAGGAAACGGCAACATCAGGTGACTTTCGTCATGTGACATTTGTTGTCTTAGTCACATGATCTACCTATCTGACCAAAACTTAACCAAACTGTGAATGACCTGGTTAGGTTTAGGCATCAAAATGAAATTGGTTAGGTTTAGGAAAAAAAACATCAGGGTTTGGGTTAAAATTAGTTTAGTTATGTACATCCCGTAACTTACATTACTTAAGTTCAAAACATTACGTTACTTAATTTACGAGGAATATTGATATGAGGAAACAGCTCTCAATATCTTGAGTCCACTATGACTTACATGCTGAAACATGTAATTTCATTAACAACCTTTGTGACAAGGTCAACAAAAACTGCACATTATAGGCATCATATGGCAGGACTGTTGAATTGGATGCCATTAGACTGCACAGGTGCATTAAAGTGCTTACTGAGTGTATGTCAACAGTTTAATGAAATGAAAAAGAAAAACAAACTTCTGGTACTAATGTTGTGTCAGGAATCAAGATATATATTTTTATCAGACCTCAGTTTGATTAAAAAAAGCTTCATATTTATTTATATTATGAGAATAGGTCTGTAATCCTCCAACTGATGATCAATTAAGTGTTAACTGATCACATCAACTGCTACTGGCTTGATTGTTTCATGCATTAAATTGGGTGGAAGTCATAAATTATCTGCACATGGGCCAACTGAACTAGTATTAAGGCCTTTTTAAAATCACATTTCATTCAAATGTGACAATAAAAAGCTGAGGTTAAAATCCCTACTTAGCTCATAAGATTTCCTCAAGTGAGAAAGTAAAACTGAAGTTCAATATTGTATCAATATGACACTGAACTTGTATTTAAATTAAAGACTCTTCAAGCAATGTGAGTGAAGAGGTAAAGTCGCTCTGTCCTTGGATCATTTTGATAATTAGCATATGTCCCACAAATAAAATGTGGCAGAATTTGTTTTTAGTTGTCTCTTCTGTTGGTTTATGACTGTGGCTAAAATTGAAATCCATTCAATTCGTTGTGGAATCAACATTCAGCTCAATGCCACTCTGAAGGTTTCTTTACAGGGACTGACGTGACCAGGACAAGTCACTCAAGAGTGCCAAGAAGGATGGGAAGGAAGAAAGAAAGAAAAAGTGTGTGTGTGTGTGCGCGCGAGTGTGAGACAGCGACATAATGTGGGTCGAAAAAAAAATCTGTGTGAGAGTGGAAGACAGGAAAGTACACTTGATGGGAAGAGGATTTACAAAAGACTTGACCTCAGTGAGTTTGAATTATGACTTTGCACAAGGGCCACATACTCTTCATCTGAGGCTCTTTCACCAAACAATGTTGGGTTTTTTTTTGAAAAGAAAAAGACATTTTGGCAATTTGTTAACACTGTCTTAAGGGCAGAGGGTCAAGAAGCTTCTTAACATACAGGGGAAAAAGATGGAGGTACTGTTTTTTTGTTTTTGTTTTTTAAGATTGTCCAAGGAACCTCAGTGACAGGCTTTTTATATTGCCTCATGATGAATGCTTGGCCTGTGGCCAGTTCCTACACAATTGTGCCACCTTCTGGAATAGATGGGGAAGGACTATCAAGGACAGGGAAGTATTCAACAGGGATTCAGTTAAAAATAACAGTTTATTTCTGTGCTTGTTTGTGAATTTCTTTGGCTGTATTGAATTTGCGCTGGGGTGCTTTATTTACTACAGCTTACTGCAACTTTAAAAATCTGTCACACGTCAAAGTACCCTATAAAATATTACATGAAATTGTACTTCCTGAATTCTATTATTTTTAATTTCTATTCTATTTTAATATATATTCTATTCTATTTACTTTCCTTATTAAATTACTTTTAATCCTTATTTTACAGTTCCCTAATTTAATAATAATTTCCAAATAAGCTTCCTGGAAAGAGCTTTTTTACTTGGTACTAACTACTGTATATTTAAAAATAGCCGGATCCTATAATGTTAATTGGTACACAGCCAAGTAATTAATCCCCATTCTTTTAGTTGTGCACAGTTCTATTATTCATGCAAAAAAACATGAAATTTGTCATAAAATTTAACAATGGTATAAACGTTCCCGAAAAATGAATTTTTTATTTGGGTGGGTCTTTCAAGGCAATTCCTTTTACTGTATCCTTTTAATTAGCAAAATCAATCAATTTTTAGATTAGTCTGAATTAAAGTTAAGTTATATATCTATTTGGGGTTTGTGGAGCCGTTATAAAGTCAGATTTGTGTATGTGGGCACTTGTGAAAGCGTAAGCGTATGGATGCGTTTGTGTATTTGGGGTTGTGGGGGTGGGGGGGCAAACAGAAGATTGGGGAATGATTCAATCGCTACACAAATGGATTTGGCTAATAGAAGGAGCCTCTGATCCTGACTGGTGCACAGCTGGAGCTCCACTAATTGGAGAGGGTGGAGAGTGGAGAAGAGAGTGGAGAGAAAAGAGAAAGAGAGAATATGGCCCCCAGAGAAAATGCACCTCCGCTGTAACACTATTGACTCAACAAGGATCATGCCAAACGTTAATACCAGTGAAAAAGGTCAGAAGCTTGAAAGAAAGTCATATAGACGCTCATCGTAGCTCAGTCTTTATATTCTCACCTTAAAAAAAAACGCAGCTCAATCAACTTTTGTGTAATTGTTGCCAGTGTTTTAAATATCTGATAAGAGGTGCCATGTGAGCAAAAAGTGGCCAGCTCTCTAACCCACTCCACATTAGTAAGGACCATTAGAGAAATAACTCGGCCTGATAGGTGAAAACAGGAGCCTTATAACCATTTAGCAGTACCAAGTATGCACCACTGTTTGCCAGTGAATTACATTCATTGTTAAAAGAAATAAAGATACCTGCATGTGATGCATTATTATTGATAACCTTTCTTTTTATTGGGCTGACTCTAAGGTAGGTGGAAGTAACAAATGTCAGACTAGTTCAGACAAGTATAATTAATTCCATTTTACATTTCTGAGTAGATTAAAAGAGGTGAAAATTATTGTATGGGAGATTTCACAATGCTGGTGCCTTTGTGAAAGCATGAACAGAAGAGACTACTTACAATATATCTAATATGAGGGCAAGGCTCATCATTATGACAGCTAGGACAAGTATTGAACGATTGGAAAAGCCTGTGATCCTTTCTATACGTTTACTAATGCTCCAGAAAACACAAAGAAAAACTTAACAATCAACCACAGATTTCACATCTCAGAAAAAAATGAAGTAAAGAAATGTACATTACCTTACACCTTATATCATTCATACATTCAAAAGCAATATGCTAACTCCTAAACCATTTGCAAAATCATAGTGCAGTTAAAGAGCATAATACACAAGTTTTCCCCAATTCTGATTATATGTTAAAAATATTACTTGATCTAAGGATGACGTCTGTATTTACACTGGTTTGTTGTGTTTGTGTGACAGAGAGACTCTACCGTTGTTTATAATGAACAAAACCTGCAAGTAGTTATACCAGGGGCAAAAGACACAACACAACTTGAAATGTGCAACAGACTTTAAACTAGAGCGATATGGACTATTGGGGGCGGATGCCGTTATTGGGGAGTAAAACATTTCCGATACCGATATATCGGCCAATATATACAGATTTTAAAATAATTGGCAATGATTCCTAAGATGTCGTTATCAAACTCTTATGACAAAGAAATGTAATTGAGGCTTGATATTTTACAGATTAACCATAAACTTTATTATAAATAACTATAAATAAAAAGAAAACACAAATACAACCAAATATATAGAACTTGAATTAAGAAAATAAACAAAAATGTTTTTACGTAAAATACAACATTAACATAAATCCGCAACACCGTTCAGCTGTGACGCGACCAATGCCTCGTGCTGATAGCATTGTAAACAATGCCATCGGAGCGCACGCTGCTGGACAAACTACGTAATGACACCATTTCTAACAGCTAAAGCGTTTTTCTGCATTGTTTATCTTGTAAAATAAAAGTTTCTATATCGGCAAACATAAACGCAGATATCGATATGTCTGTGAAAGGCTCATATCGGCCGATTTCATCGGCCAACCGATATATCGGTCGGGCTCTACTTTAAACCTATATAGGCAAAAATAAAAAGGGAAAAAGTAATCAAACACCAACACCTCTTCAACACCGGTGAACAAAAAGAAGATATAAAGGGTATAAGTGGAATCTTATTCAGACAGTTTGTTTCAAATGTTTGACAGAAACCAATTCCTCAAATGATCTGACTCCACTGAAGGATAAAATCGATGTAACATGTATAACCTTAAATTAACCCCTTCCTGGTGTTGCTGCTGCTGCTGCTACTACTACTGCAGACTGTCATCTTGACAATAATAATTCTCCAAATTAAATGGCGAAATTCCAACTCATGTTAGTGCTTTCTGATGTCATGCCGCTATGGCTATGACTTTGTTACTTTTAGGGACAAAAGTAGATATTCCAACATTGAAAATACTGTCTTTCCACCTCCCTACACTCATTATTATTATTTTGTAATTTCTGACATTTTTGTCTTGAGATGACCAAACTTCTTGAACATAACAAGTTATTTAGAATGTGGAGTTAACGCAAAGTTTTGACTAGATAAAGATTTATGCGTGTGTTCACACATATAAACGTAACAAAGAATTTTTGTGGAGAATATAGCAGGTGTCGGGTATGTCTGAGAAAGTGTGTGTGTGCGCGCATGCGTGTGTCTTTGTGGGTATATGTGTGTTTCAGAGTGAGAGATCCTGTGTGTATTCTCAAAGCAGGGGGTCTCTTCCAATTGCCCAAAACACAAAGAGGAACACACCAGGGGGGCTCTTAGGAAACCCATCAGCTCACAGGGAAAGGGCAGAGGAAAGACTTATAGGAAACAGCTTGGAGGAGCACACACACATACAAACACACATCCTCAACTCCTGTCTCATACATTAAGTTGCCTACATACTTTAGACGCAGGGAACAGCACAGGATGCGTGCTGCGTTTCAGCGCAGGAGAAACGCAACATGGACAAAACTGTAAACCAGAACTCAAAGTACTTCTACACTGACTGAAAATGAAGAAAATATTTGTACAGCATGTGTCAAAACTGCAAGGCAAAACATTGTAAACCCCATGCTGCCCAGCTGACAATTAACAACTTAAGATCAACATATTAGTGTACAAACACAGACAAACTGTCAGATCTTGCGGGGACACGCACACACAGAGGCAGTACAGCGGACCCTCCCACCGTGTTCCCATTGTAGCAGTCATTGTAACAGTTTTGTCTGAGCCATATGGGCTGGTTTAGGGGATGTGGACCCCCAGCAGCTGAGGCTTTGTCCCCATGTCACAGAGGTCGCTGGAATTGTGTTCCCAGCTAATTCCCTCTTTCAGGGACTGCAGATCAGAGTCTATAATGATCTGGGCGACCTAGCACAGGGATTACTACTGCAGCCTCTGACATCAACAGGATTGTGTGTGTGTGTGTGTGTGTGTGTGTGTGTGTGTGTTGGGGATGAGAAAGGGAGTGAGATTGAGAGAGATGACATCTTAAGATGAAACATTGTCGCTACTCCTTAACAACAGGGATCAATTGATTCCCCCCTCACACCAAACCCACCCACCACACTGAAATAGATCCTCCCCACCTCCCAAACACACGCACACACACACAGTGAATTTTCCACCTCATTTCACTCAATCTAGCTTAGGCAAACATTATTAGCAGAGAAAGTGAAGGCAGTGAATGGAAAGTAATAGCTTCTTGTCTTGACTGACCTCCATTGTCATCATATGGTTAACAAATTACAGAGTACTGTCTAGATATTTTGACTTACACCTCTAGTGTAGCCACTTCTGTCCTACTAAAGCTAATTAATTCATCATTCAAATTGAATTACCTGTTCTTCGTTATCTGCTATTGTAACATTTAAAATTTACATTTGCGTACAAATACTCAAAGGAGTTCGACATTTAAAATTTAAATTAAGTAAAAGTAATTATCAGCCAAATATGCTGTCTGTCAAAAGTACTTATTATGTAGAATCGTGTCTGCATTACTATATTATACTGTATATTATCATAGACTGTATAAATAAAAATGGACGGAGTCTCCGTGACATCACCCATAGGTTTCTCAAGAGCTGTTGTGAAGTCTCAGTTTGGTGGCTCTGGTCGTCCCCATCTTGGCAGTGACTGACTCCGCCTAACTTCCGCTAATCCAAAAATGGGCAAAGAGGTGGAGCATGGGTGGACCT
>JBBPCS010000374.1:354820-376571 GCA_037974645.1 Hollardia meadi | reverse complement strand
TGTCATGAACGGGGAAATTAGCTACAGAGACCAAAACCGTTTTTTGTACCAGGCTGTAAACATGTTTATTTCTGCTGTAAAGTTGGACATTTTAACATGGGGGCTTATGGAGATTGACTCCCTTTTGGAGCCAGCCTCAAGTGGCCGTTCCAGGAATTGCAGTTTTTGGCACTTCCGCATTGGCTTCATTTTTCAGCCCCGGAGGTTGCCGCTTGTATATTATATTTCAAGCTTTTAATACTGATTCATTAACTTGTAAGAAACATTTTAATATAGCTGATCTGATTTTATCTATTTTTATTCGAGCTGAAACAATTAGTTGATTATTAATAGTCAATCAATAGAAAATAAATCTGCAACTGTTTTAATAATCAATTGATCGTTTATTTTTTCATTATCAAGTTCCAGCTTGTCACGTGAAGATTGGCTGTTTTCCAGTAATCCTAATCAATAACAAAAATAAAAGTTACAGCCATCATTTTTATACTGTTTGATAGTTAATGTACTGTAAACGATTGTATTTTAAATGCTCATCATATATTTTTAAAACATATTTTGCAAAGTAACTGTAGTCCCAGTAATTGATATTTGCAAATTCAAAAATATGTATAGCGCACCACGTGTGGATTAATCCACTGTCATATTCACTGCGAGGGAATGGTAAATGTTCAGTGCAATCACTGAATGTACTTGAACGTGAGCTTTGAGAATTAGTTGCTCAAGCCTGCCTCTTGGGTTGGGTTGGCTTCGGTTTTGCCGGTCCGGTCCAGTGCATGAACTTAAAATGGTTTAATTTTATGCAACCCTTTAGGAGACTAGCAGCAGGTCCTGAGTCTATTAATTCTAATGGGAGAATTAAACATAAAGAGATTATGACCAATTCTTTCGCAACATAGTCACCAAATATATATACATGGGACCCAAAAGCCACATCTTTCGAATATTCTGACACAAGGGGACACCGACAAGCCACCACTGTTGTGGCAACAGTGTATTTTGGCCTTAAAAGTAACAATATCTGCACTGTGGGATGGTAGGGAAGAAGCATAAAACAGAAGTTTACTCAAATAGAGTAAAAAAAAAAAAAAAGTACAGAGCTTGAGTATATGCATTTAAGTTATTTATCTGCAATTATACTGCAACACAACTTTAATCTTTGAGCATATTTTGCTTCATGACATACAAAATGACAAAAAAGAATAAATGAAAAACTATGAGAACATGAGAACACAACCTGAAAAGCCTGTATTTAAATGAATAGCTTATTGCAACAAGAGCATATCAATTACGTCGAGAACGAACTAGCATGCACAATTGAATCCATATATTTCAAACATTGTTGACGCTGTATTGGATTGTTAGAAACAATGCTTGCCAGACACTTCCACAAAACAAGGAACAAACCTGATCAGATATACGTGTTCTCAAGAGTCATCTATATCCTAAACGAAGAGCACCCACACACACACACACACACATAGTGAAGAGGCAGCATCCTACTGTTCATGAAGCCCTCCAATGCTTGATAAAGAGTACTTTCATCAAGGCAGCAGAAAACAAAACTTGTTTGCTTTCCTTCATTCCACTTTAAATTTTCTGCTCTCATTTGTTTCTGGAGGCATCTTTCCATATTTTATTCTCTTTCTTCTTTCCCTCTGTGAAAGGGACTTTCATTGAAATTCATGCTCTCAAGGACCGGCACCCATGCAAGGCCAGAATATAATAGGCCGACCTATTTACCCAGCAGTTTTATTTATCTTTTCTTCCTCCTTCCCTCCTCCTTCCCGCCTGGCTTTGGATTGATCATGGACATGCAAGATGACAGCTGGCTCCTGTGCATTAGCATTGCAAATGAAATAGATGAAAAAGAAGTGGAGCTTTAGTGTGTTGAGCCACAGGCCTGCAGTCTGGGCTGGAAGAGAGCAGATCAGCATCCTGACCAAGTGCTGCCAAGACACTGTGGGACAAGGGGCAGCTGACAGTGACACATGGGAGACAGCAATGTAGTCAGCGATTATCCGAATCAGTATTGTCCTTAATGCCTTTGTGGACCAGTGTGGACAAGTTTACATGCCTGTAATGTTAATACACTGAAAAAACAAAAACAAATGGAACACTCATGTTTTCACTTCCATTTTTCATGAATTGAAGTAAAAGAACTAAGGTCGTACTCACACTAGGCCAGGTTGCCCGAGCACGATTGTCCCCCCTCCCCACCCCCCCACTGGTCTGCGCTCACATTTTACTTAACCTTTCCGGGCCTGAGCACGCTTACGTCATCACGATGCCACTTTTTTGTGTTGACATTTTTAAAGAAAAGCGCTCTCGCACAGCACAATGGAGTGGGTAAAGTTACCGACTTTGTTGCTTATTTGGAGATTTATCGCTTATGCATGGGCAGTGATTTTCAATTAATCGTGCTGCACGCATGAAGATTTTTACAGAGGCAGCTGACTATGAGGGAGGAATTTGCAGCTATACTCGCTGCACATAATTCACGTTCATCAATAAGGTAAGAACCAGACCTGTTATTATACCAACACCATTTTTATTTCATAATTATTTCACATTATCTAATTAACTTATGTTTAACATGTTTAAGTAATTTTCCTCGCCAGGTAAATTTGAATGGGGGCGGCACCCCAGCGATTCGCATTATCATCACTGATGTTATGTCCGAGTTGCGTTGAATTCCGTGCTCGTGCGAGGTAATCAATCACACTAGATGCGTACCGTGCCCGAGTCGAACTGAACCATGCCCGAGCCCACCTCTTCAAGTGGGCCCTGGCACAGTTCAGCGTACCATGCCAACACAGCTCTGTGCACTCTGTCTGCCATCTGCCCAGTACAGTGCAAACTGGGACGCATCCGTGAAGAGAACACTTCTCCAAAGTGCCAGACGCCATCAAAGAAGAGGATCTGCCCACGCAAGTCAGTCACAATGACAAACTGCAGTCAGGTCAAGACCCTGTTAAGGATGACAAGCACATAGACAAGCTTCCCTGATACAGTTTATGCAAAAATTCTTTGGTTTTGCAAACCAACTGTTGCAATAGCTGTCCGTCTCAAATGATCTTGCAGATGAGGAAGCCAAAGCAGCCAGAAGTCTGCTGTTGTGCAGCCGATTGGATGAAATTGATTTATTGAAATTTATAAAGTAGTTTCACGATGGCACACCCCTAGTTTTACATTAATTTGCAAATTAATACAAATTAATGCACTTTATTTGAATTTTATTAACAATAATTAATAATAAATTTACAAAACATTGTGACATTATATTTGACTACGCAATGGATGGCAAAATGTGATTTCAGTTGGACTTTAAAAAGAGCGCAAAAAGGTCACTGCCACCCAGCCTTGCTGCCAATTTTATCTTGTGGTCACCTGCAGTACTGCAACAAATAAAGCATATTCCTCATAGACCACCATTTAAAAAAGACACATCTGTAAAGCTGTTAACTGGATGCCTCGGAGTGAAAATTATTACTCATTCTATTAGGAATTTTTAATCCATGAAAGTTTTATATTTGAAAAAAAAGCCTAGAAAAGCGACTTTTATTTGCATTTCATCCTCATGTAAAGTCTAGGGGTCAGGCGGGAAAGGCGTGGGCGAGGTCAACAGGAGGATGTCAATAAACTAAAAAACTTTTTTTGGTTTTGGTTTTTCATGGTTGGAGGTATTAAAAAAGTCTAAACCTAGCGATATGTTGGTGCTACTGATGCCATTTCTTATAGTTTAAGAGTAAAATTCTTGGAACTCTTTTTACTTTGATGCGTTTGATATTTACAACTTCTAAGATATTTGATGAGAATTACATTTTAAGTTACATTTTCATCCCACCATCTTTCTTATCGAGGCAATTGGGTTCTAAATTGATGGGTGATCATTAATGGCAATGCACATAAAAGGTTTTCTTGGTCATGTCATTAATTCAGGTTTTTGTTAAGTTCATGGAGGAGCTGCAAGGACTCTGCACCTATTGTACTGAAGGAGCATGATATGTGTAGAGGAATAATGCATTTGCTTTGGCCATGTGATGAATGCAGCTGTATAAAACCAGCATCGATTAATACAATGTATTAAACCCATCCTTCACACAGCAATGTATGTTGGTATCCAAGGATCTTATTAATATCACTTCTGCAGGGAGGCAATACAGGTAGGTTGTTGTTCCAAAGAAATATTGTCATGGTTACCATTGAGCACTTCAGACAAAGCCGCATATATCCTCATGCAGTAAGAACATCCCACACACTTGTGCACATGTATGCATAAGCAGGCTAAGTGTGTGGCTATGTGTGATGCTCTCAACTAACTAGTGTTAAAAGTAACCAAGTACATTTACTCAAGTACTGAACTAAGAACAGTTATGAGGTATTTGTACTTTACTTGAGAATTTCCATTTTATGCTACTTCATATTTTCATTCCACAACATTTTAGAGGGAAATATTGTAATTTTCACTCAACTACATTTATTTTGCTGTTATAGCTATCAGTTGCTTTGCAAATAAACATTTTAATTTAGTTCATAAAAATACAAAAACTTGTTTGCTTGTGACCACTTACAAAATAGCAATGTCTATTTGGGGCTCTTTGTCATGTTTCAGTTGAGTTGTTCCACCAAAGATTGATTTCCCCTCTAAATGACCCCCTCCAGTCATATTAATATCAAAATACTTTGAGTAAAAATTTTTGTATGAAATTATTTTTTTCCACTCAAAGATCAATTGCCTTTAAAGTCCAGTGTGTAGGATTTAGGGGCAGAAATGGAATATTCATAATTGCTTTCGTGTAGAATCACCTGAAACTAAGAATTGTTTTCATGAGCTCAGAATGAGCCCTTTAAATCATAAAATTTTATAAGAGCAGCTGTTTCTAGTAACCCAGAACAGACACACCAATGACTGGCTCTAGAGAGGGCCTTTTGTATTTTTAGCAGCCACCATAGGGGAGGTTAAAACGAGGGGTGTTCAGTTGGTGTCATCAGCAACCACACTGCATCTACTTCTTCTCCCTCAATAATTTAAATTATCCTGAATCTAATATGCAAACTTTGTTGAAAAGTCAGACACAAGAAAAAGACCATTCTCAGTTTATGTGCTCAGGAGGTTGTCACGTCACTTTTGTATGTGCTGCAAACTGCACAATGACTGACCTCCAAATTTTCTTATCATGGCAAGTCAAACATCCAAGTGAAGAAACAATAAGTACACACTTCTGAGCCACGGAGGACTAAACTGCCAACAGACATTTTTGCTGCAAAAGAAAAATAATCCTACTGATGGAGAAGGCAAAGAAGGTGAAGGAGAGTGATAGAAACCAAGATGAAACAAGAGTGAACGGACAGGCATTCACTCGATGGAAAGCACTCCGGTATTGTGTAGAAATCTGTTCCCCTGTTAATATTTGTTTCTCCTTACTATTGGGAGTTGAGACGGTTTGATATCCTTTCCAAATCGTTAAGTAACAAGGCCAGCCTACTTATTAGGGGTGTTCTGCCTTTATCATAGGGGACCAGAGTCTCTATGTCCAACTGGAATTCTTAAGGTAGTAGCCATGTTGCTAACGTTGTCTTTGCGACCTCAACGCCAACAATAATACCAAATGGAAATGCTAGGGGAAGGAAAGTTGTCTATTTTCACCTTAATGAAAATTATCAAAATTATCCAACATTCCACAAAAAAACAAAGATTAGAGAATGTTTTGTCCCTAATGTTTTCCTTTTTATTCCTTTCTACTCCATAATCAGTTGCTTTCAGGGCCCTGACCCCAAAGTTTGGAACCCATAGATCTACTACTGTATATAAAGTATTTAAAACTAACTCCACAAGAGTAAAAAGCTCCTTTTGCACTGATGCCTCAGGATCAACGATCTAATAATGTAATACATCATAATATACTGTATCAGTCACTGGGGCCATGTTTTCAGCATACTCAGCTTACTTTTACATTTGATACTTTAAGTACATTTTGCTCATAATACTTCTGTAGTTTTACTTTTTAGTTTAGATTTTGAAAGCACCTGTTTACCTCTTCCACCACTGTTAATCGGAGTTACCTGAGAAAGACCAGTGATGTAGCTTCCCTGCTTGAGCCCACCTCAGATTTCACGGGGGCAAAGAGAGGCACAGAGGAAGGACAAGTAAACTGGCTCGGTCCTTTACAAATGCTAGAGTGGCCATCCTCCCACTGCCAGTCCCTCATACAAGACCACCATTAAATTCTTCGCCCACTCATTCTTTTCCTCTTTTTTTGTCTCTTGAGAAGACACCTCACTTGAGAAACCACTGAGGCTACTTTTTAAAGGTCCTTGTGTGGCAGGGTGACAGAGGACACCACTCTCTGCCTTTTCTCTCATTTGGAAAGACCGAGTGAAATTGAAAAGGGGGTCCTCAGCTCCCTCCCTGAAGACCCTCTCTACTCCTGCTCCCCTCCCCTCCCCTCCCCTCCACGTCACCCCAACCCACCATCCCCATTCCCAGCCTCGGCCTGGGTGGACTCCCTTAGTCGGTTCTCAGACCTCCCCTGTCTGTGTGATACCAGCGTTATTGTGAGAGGCTGACAAAGAACAGGAAGCCCGGGGGTCGACAGGGCAGGCCTGAAGGTCAGCTCAATCAGTCTCTGTATGATGGATGCAGCGCGGGGGCCGGGTCACCTGAAATGCACCAAACAAGATGGCGCAATGCACACCCTCCTTGGTCCTTTTGCAGCTTCTGTTCTTTCCCTCTTTAATTCTCCCTCTCTCTTTCTCACGCACAGCTACAAAGACACTGTATGAGGGGTTTTGCAGTTATCCAAATTTATGTTTAGCAGAGCCAGAAAACAGAGGCAGAGGATTTTAAAGCATGCAATTAAAAAAAAAACTAAAAATTGTTGGAAAAATACAAAGTCACAAAGTTGAAAAACCTGGGGTGGGTTTTTTTTCAGCTCACAAAAATTTGATGTTTTGGAGATAGACGGTTTTTACAAGATGGTAATGATGTGAAGAATAATTAAAATGCACTAACTATTGTACTAGAAAAGTGAATAATTACTGTGGTTTAATTAATTTAATTTTATAACCTTAATATAAGTTGAACATATCTAGTTTTGCAATCAGTGCAATGCAGTTTATCTAAAGTAATTTGAACATTGTTTCTGCAAAGATAAAGGACTGTTGAGTTTAATATTTTGATATTTTAGGGTGACACAAATTCATTTATACTTACAAAACTCGACTAAAAGAAACTTTTAGTGGATCAAAAAGTGGAAAAATAAAAGCAGAATTATCTGCAAGGCTAAAAAAATCATGGGTTGGAAAATGTTTATTTTATTTTGTGATTTGGGTCAACAGATCCTTCAATCAGAGATATACTGTTGAATTGGTTACTTTGGAATTGGTTAGCTCTGAACAACCTTTCTCACATTTTGCTTTTGCTCACTGCAGGTGTGTTTTTGATAGTTTGCAAGAAACCTTTCCAAAAAAAACTGCTTTACAGGAAGAAAAACGACAAAAGATGAACAGAAAAAAGACAGAAAAACAATATATAAACACAAGCAGAAAAAAATGTCCAACCCACAAAATAAAAGGTGTAAAACCAAGATTTGGATTTTCCTTGCAAAAGAGTACAGAAGCAACAACAGAAAAGTGTCAACTTCATTTGCAATTGTATTCAATTTTGATTTAGTTTTCTGTCTGAACAAAGTACAAAAGTTTTGTAAGTTTTCTTCTCTCTCACAAGTAACAGTGTTGTAAGTTATATGAATTTTGATATCATGACTCTTGTGAGACCCTCATGATCTAGTGTCCAAGTAGCCTGGGCGCTGTGTTAGTGGATGGGACAAGGAGTGTGTGTGTGGAGGGGTGTCCGTTGTAGTCATGGATACCAAAGTGTGTGGGAAGCAGTCCAAACATGACAGGGCTGAGTTTACTGACTCAAGGTGACTGGGCCGAGGGCACAACAGCACACAACGGGGGGACAATGGCCGCTCCATTAGTGCTAATGGGGGACACATCTAACAGGATTAGGGTGAGGACACCTGGGGGGGGGGGACCACATGGGGAGATGGTACACCCGTCCCACCCCCCAAAACTGTCCTGTCTCACTCCATCAAACTTGTACAAAACCAGGAGTCTGCTGTGAGACGGCTGCATGCCACCCTGATGTTTGCTGTTATCCAACCTGTCCACAGAAAGGATGAAAATCAAATTGCTAGTATTTTTAGTTTTTATGTTAATGATGAGATGAGACATTTCTGCTGTGCTTGAGATTGTGAAACAATTAATAGAAAATAAGCCAAAAACACATATTGAATAAACAAATTAGCAGTGGTGGTATTGAGATCATATACATGATTAAAAGTAGCAATACTACAGGATGGAAATAGGTATTGACAACAACAAACCAATACGATATACAAAAAGTAAAAAGACAAAAAGCTCATTATGCAGAATGGCCCGTGTTATATTATTTGGCCATTAACATTCATAAAGCAGTAGTTTAATGTTGTAGTTGGTCAAGGAGCTGATTTAAACCGCTTTATATACTTTTGGGAAAATTGACCTATAACAATATTTTCTAATCCATTAATATTGATTGTTTATCCTAAAACTCACTAGTACATTATACAGTATATAGTGAAGAAAAAAGTACAATAACAATTTCCCTTTAAAATGTTGTGCAGTAGAAATACAATGGAAGACTAAATGAATATGCTCAAGTAAAATAGAAGTACCAGTTAAATTTGAAACTGTTAATAATGCAGAACGATTGAAAAGTAATAAAAAGAGACTTTCGCCCCAAATAGAACAGCTACATCTCCACATCACCTCAAATCTCTCCTTCCTAGCAGCATTGTAAATCACAGAAACAGAAATATATCTGAGACAGAGGTTAGTGAATCTTCATTGGTGGACTGTGAATCTTCCCCTGTCGTCCCGCCCCTCCATCCCTCCCAGCTCATCCCTCATCCCCACTTTTCCGTCTCCCCCTTCTGCAAATTCCTGAACTCTGCCCAAGACGCCCAGTCAATTAATAAGACATTGTCTCCTCCCCTTGGAGCCCGTGCACAAGAGGCCACCCAGGAGCCAGCAGGCCTTCCCTCTAAAGCTGCTTCACTGGTGGCCCCCAGGAATGCCAATCGCTTTGGGAACAGGCAGAACAGGGTTGGATGGGGTGGGTGGGGGGGGGGGGGGGGTCTGAGAAGGTAGATAATAGAAACAGCCCCATCATGCTCATGTGCTGGGGCAAGCCAGTCAAAAATTGGAGGGCAACAAAAGGAAATGCGTTCCACTCCCAAGGATCGGAGGTACTTCACCCCTCTACAGTCCATCCTATACCCCGCCCTCTGAAACACACAAGCAAGTACACACTCACTCATTGCTTTTGCCATACTTGAGAGAACATTGCATTGGCTTACAGTTATTTCCTGCTGGCTTACCTTAAACTTACACCTAGCCCTGATCTTAACCAAAGGCAACCCGTTCTCAGCCCTGGTTGTCACATACCAATGTTGTCATGTGCTACTCGTATCTTATCCAGACGCACAAGGTACCATTTGGCATTGTCAGGCAATGCGCCAAGCCTTCCCTGACACACACACACACACACACACAAAATGTAGTGTCACAGAAGTAGTAGCACAAGATGAAAAGAAAGAGCTGACTCAGTAATCTAAACAGCATACATACATAAGTAAGGCTGTAACAGCAAAATCCGAGTGTAAAACTCATAACAGAGGCGGCCTAATTACAGCTTTTGCTTATAAAATAATTTGTAAAATGAGTGTTATTTTCTCTTTGTCTGTAAGGACTTGGCTTGGGGACTGGACAGTGGCCATTTCAAGTCCAGCATGGACCAGTCGAGATGGAGGTGGAATGGTAGCTGAAGAGGTGCCAGTTTCCAGTGGGGTCCATAAAGAAATGGTTTTCTAAGAACTGCTGAGACATGACTCGAACCCTGTCCAGATTTATCAATCTTTGGTGAGCATAAATTGTTAATTTGACTGAAGTAATCAGTTAATTTGGTTGTTAACTTGTTACTTACTGGTAGAAGTATTCCTCTTATGCCAAGGTTTCTTCTCCATGTCACATTTATATTTTTTTGAATGCCATAACGACAAGTACTCAACACCTCATCATGAAAACACAAACTAAGACGAAATTTGGGTGTGTGAATATCAAAGAATTTTACTGACAGGGGAGAAAAGTCTCAAAAGTAAAATTGCTTCAGGTTGTTTACAGAGTGCTTTGAAGGTGAACAAAAAGGGTTTGCATAATGGACAGAATTATGTTTTATAGTACAACAAACAAGGGGTTACACTGTCTCAACTTTACTGCTATTGCTTGAGAAATCTTTATATTGTTAAAAAACTGCATCAGCCAAGTAAAATATTATACTCCAAGACAAAAAAAAAGAATGTGTGACCATATCTAAGGCTTCTTTTTGAGTCCATTGTAAAATATGTGGATGTATTTTTGTCTTGATGTATTAGCCTCTAAAAAAAAATTCATTGATGGATTTTAGAGTGCAGACTCTCCATCTAAGTACTTGACCACAGTATACAACACACTGTTTAGTAATGGATAGTGCAGAGAGATTTCAAAGAAAATACACATCACACGCACACGCACACACAGTGTGTAATGAGTTTCTCCCGCTGAACATCCATATTGACATCCACATAGCAAAATTAGCCAGGCAAAATTGCTCTCTAAGTGCACTATCTGTATTGTTGCATATATATAGTAGCAAGTGGGGTGAAATCACCAAACCAAGTGGATGTGAATGTGAGTGCAAGACAGGCATAAAAATCTGCTTTGTTCTTTAAATATTATGCAGTAGTAGGCATTGTTGTAGTCAAGACCACCTAAACTGAGACCAACTCATAGCCGAGACCAGAGTGTATCGAGATCGACACAATACCCAGACTTCACAGGCTTGAAACCAAGTCAAGACCAAGACCAAAGCAAGGCAAGACTGAGTCAAGACCAAGACCGGACCAGTGTGAGTCAAAAATCTGATATCAAAACTTTATGTAAAATCTGTGTACCACATTAGAACACAAATGTATGGATCAACACAATACATTTGCAGCAAGGGCATTATGGCAACTAAAGTTTTGAAATACACAGAGATATGATTAATATGGTATGATATCGCCAAACCAGGTAATTTCCTAACCACAACACTGAAAGGGTGTAAATAACGTCTTTTAAAATCAATTTGGGATCTCGGCGGAGACTTAGATTGTGCCAGAAAAGATGTATGGAGCCATTTTATGTTTGATGGTTGTTATTTTTTTTTAAGTCTCCAGCTTCTTCGGGTGTTTTCGAGAAAGCTGCAGCGCTGTTTATGAAGTTCCAGAAATGTTTTGTGGACTTCACTCAACTTTCCATCGGCATGGGGGTGAGAAGATGACTGAATTTTCATTTTTGGGTGAAATGTTCCTTTAAGGTGATTAAAAGTATCTAAAGTATCTAACACCCAGTGTAAAATGGATTGAGTAATTGAGCAAGCCAGAGAGAGAAGAGCTCATCACACTAAAAACACACAAGTGCTAGTGTTTGACTAGGTAAAAAGTTATAAGTTATATTTTATATATTTGTTCTGCAACTGTGTAGTCAAACTCAAAATTAGCAGTCTTAAAGAAACATGCTTATGGCCAGGCAGAGCAGCCTATTTAATATTTTAATTTTAATTTTTGGTGGATGCCATTACCCAACTCTTTGCTGTCACACCTGGAGCGGTACCACTGCTTGTTACGTTAGCATTTATGTCGGAGTTGACCTTAGCTAACGGTAATGTAACGTTTTTATAGGCTAAATTAAGCTACATGGCTTTATGTGGCCTCTCTTGTTATTGTTTATCATAAGCAAAAACGTAACTTCGGTACACCAATTTGTCACCATATACCCTGTCCCCTCAATCTCTCATAAAGTTAACGGTGCATTACCTATTATTCGCTATTAGCCATTAGCCACATCTCTCAGTGTCCTAACTAAAATAGGTAGCCTAACTTGGTCACCGAGGTAGCTAGAAACATCTAGCAAGCATCTGAAACTAACACCTTGAAAATAACTAAAAGCATATAAATATGATAGCTAATATGTATAGCTAATATTCGCTAAATCTCTTTGGCTGACAGATTTCTTGAGAGGTTTGGTACACAGGCAAATTGCTAACGTTAGCTAGTTAGCTCTTCAAGCATCACTTAGCTTACCTTTCTTTACGCTTTTTTCCAAGTCCGGGTAGTTTCACGTCCAGTCACGGTAACCACAGTTTGGTGATATCCGCGCAGTTGTGGTCTTGTCCAGTCTTTAAATAAAAATCCTGCGTCCTCTTTGACTAGAACGAGTAAACAAGAACGAGTAAAGCGCGTCTGAGGAGGAGAGGATAGATAGGTAACATTAGGTAGGTAGGTAGGTAGGTAGGTAGGTAAAACGGCAGCAAACTGTGCCCAAAAGTGATAGTTACAGACTAAATATAATGAATGCTATTAACAGCACAAGCTGACTTCTATTATACAGCATCAATATGCAAAATAGGCCATGCAAAAAAAATCTGCTTTGTTTTTTAAATGCTGTAGAGAACTGACTGTGCAGTAGGCTGCTATATCAACCTAATAGCTTGCAGAAGCCACTTGGAAACATGACCAACCCATTGACTTGTGTTGAAGTGGCATTAGATTTGTTGATGGGAAAAGCAGAAATAAAACACAGAAAAGGGAAATGTGTCACTTAACACCCATCGAATTAACAGGAATATTTGCCATTGAAGCATTTCAGCTCTTATCCACTTTAAAAACAAAGGAGAAAAACAAATCTGTAACTTTAAATTAATTTACCATCAATCTAGATGTATTGGATACCTCAAAGAAGGGATATATTTGGCATGTTTTCCAATTTTACTTATGCAATAGAAATTTGGGAAGAATATTTCCTTGAGCAATTTGTGCACATAGATGACCTCTGACCTTTTTGATGCACTCAGTTTCCCCCTTTCCCTGTATTCTCTTTCTTTTAGCAAAAACAAAATGGTTTTAGCTTCTCAAATTGGAATATCTGCTCATTTTCTATGATAGGCAAATTAATATCCATCCATCATCTATCACCACTTGTCCTAAGCAGGGTCGCGGGACGGCTGGAGCCTATCCCAGGTGTCATTGGGTGAGATATACCCTGGACAAGTTGCCAGTTCATCACAGGGCTCACACAGAGAAAAACAACCACCCACACACACCTACAGCCCTGGCTGGGAATTAAACCCAGGTCCTTCTTGCTGTGAGGTGACAGTGCTAACCACTGCACCACCATGCCACCCAAAAGTAATATCTTTAAATTAAATCAAATTAATATCTTTGGGTTTAATTTTATAAATCAAACAATAAATTAATTGATAGAGAAAGTAATATTCAAATAAATGGATAATGTTAATAATCATTAGCAGCAACCCTAGTGGAGTAGATATGTATACAAATTTTTATTTTATTGCAACATGTGATAAACAGAACAATGTTTTCTGAAAGGAGTTGAAGACTTTAAAGCCCTTAACTTATAAACATTTGACACTAAACACACAAAATCTGCAAACACAATGCTTGTTCATCATTACTTTGAAAATGATCAATAATTCCTTAATGACCCTTATTACCAGAGTTCATTAAGCTCTTTCCAAGAGGGACAATTTACAAGTTTAAGACTAGTATACTTGCCATGCAGTATTAAATATGGGTGCATCCTAAAATAAGTCTTTAAAACAGACTGGAAACCTTTTGTCAGGTCCACTGCATATGACTATTTTAATCAGAGTATAAGAATAATATAGCCGAACATTTAAAGTACTTTCTGTTCAATTTTGAAGACACAAATCTTAGTGGGGGTTCTAAATATGCATTTAATCGATCTGCCACAAAGACATAAATCTCTAGTCCTGCAGGACGACATGAAAAATATTTTAGTTTCCAGCCATATTTGACATCTTATATTTAATTTATCAATGAATTAAAGCTGCGAGCACCTCCACCCACGTCGGTGTGTGCCGCACTATAGAACTTTGCAATTTTCACCATTTCTGACGTGTGTGCCAATTTTTTCTTGTTGCCAGTAGGTGGGACGGTTATCAAACATGTGAAATTTGGAAAAGATCTGACTCTGTCAAGTGGAGTTACAGCAGTTTATTTTTTCATGGCGAAGGATCAGAATTCGCCGCGCCGCCACGACCACGCCCCTCTGCCGAAAAGTCACCATTTTCCTCATGAAGCATCTACAAGGTCTTAAGGCAATTTCTGAACAGATTTGAGTTGGATATACCCAGCCAGCTCACAGGAATATGTCAAAGTGTAAAACATGTCATTTCCTGTTGCCAGTAGGTGGCGCTCTGACCATGATTCAAAATTGGATGTGGATCTCTTCAGGGCGGGGCTCTCATCAAAGCTGTCAAGTTCTGGGCAGATGTGACCATGTACAGTCGAGTTACAAACTACTTCCTATTTGATGGCTAAAGATCGAACTTTGACGCCACGTCGTTCAACGATCTACAAAACCTTAATTAACTTTTGATCTTTAAGGTCTTGTAAACACACACCAAAAATTTCAGGATGATCTGATTTACGGTCTCGGACGAGTTCGCTCAGTTACGACCCCTCCAAATGGCCAAAAAATACACCCCAAAAAAATAACAATAAATTAAAAATGGCCGACTTCCTGTTGGGTTTAGGCCATGGGTCCAAGAGGCTTTTTTTTACGTCTAGGCAAGATACATATGCCTACCAAATTTCGTGTTTCTACATCGAAGTTAAAGGCGGGGGCTTTAAGTTTGAAAATTGTTAGGGGGCGCTATTGAGCCATTTTGCCACGCCCATGTTTGGGACCCATTTCAGTTCGCAATTTTCGCTAAGTGTGACGTGCATGCCAATTTTGACGAGTTTTTGAGTAGCGCAAGTACCTCATATTGGCGTTTATTTGCGGAATGATACAAATAAATAATAATAATAATAATAATAATCATTAGAAGAACAACAAGGTCCTCGCACCGTTTTTCGGTGCTCGGGCCCTAATAAAGGCTGGCTGCAGTTCATGCTGCACAGTAAACTGTTCTCAAAGTGGTACTTTAATAAACACTGCCATCTAGAGGCTGCCCGCTGAAATAAAAGTTTACATGTCTCATACCTTTTGAATAACCATTTCTAAATATGAAAAGATTTGTACCTCATTTATTAGTCAAGATCAATAAATGATAATGAAAACATACATTTATTGTCCTTCTGACAGCTCATACACACAGATCCAGGTATCACAAAATATCTTCAGTAATGATGTAAATACACTTGAAAATACAATGAAGCCAAGGATCTATTAAAGGACTCATCAGGACATCAGGACCGGTGTCTGGTTATTAAATGTACAGATGTATTCAGCCAGCAAGTAAAGCATTTATTTAAACATAATGTTCACAGTGCCATAAAAAAGCAGGTTGGCACATGGTGTATCCTTTGAAGAACTAGTACTAACCGGTGTTGAGGTTTATATTTTAGTATCGTCCTTGGACAACAGCCATCAACTTAAACAGATGGATGAATAAACTGAAACATCTGAACCTGCAAAAAAAAGTCAGAGAGGACTTTTTTTTCTTTTACAAAAACAAAAACAAAAATCAATTGCATGATTAAAATAACATACAAGTGCAAAGTTTTGCCTTTAAAGCTTAATTGCGTTTCAAAACAGTTTTATATATGGACCAATCTCAAAAGGGATTCACTGCTACAGTACTTTTTGACACGCTTCAGTAACAATATGACAAGAATCAACGAAGACTATACTGACGGGAATCAAGCAGTAGCACATGCATGATGGCGATGGCTGAGGTAATGACGAGGATGATGACTGAAGTGGCAGGTTGGCATGACATCCCTTAAAACTTGTGTACGCAAAAGCATCAATGTTTCCCTCAATAGCACAAAACACTAGAACCTTTTCATGCAGCATTTATCTCAATAATGGGCTGAGTAAATTAAAAAATACACAAATCCAAGACGCCCAATCTGCTAAAGTGTCTTTGAGACAGACAACAGTGCCATTCTGTATGCTGACCATGTGCTTTGACCTCTCTGGCAGGTAACTTTATGGATCATTAAAAGGTCAGTTCACAAAAATTCCATAAAACATACAGCATTTTCTTCCAAGTTGTATCTAGCTTTAGTTTTATGTGGGGCATATCAGTACTTGAAATTCCTGCTGTGGCCCCAATATAATAGACGCAGTTTATGATGCTCCCATCAATGAAAAACTACATTTAAAAACTGTAATTTATCTTTCCAGCAGTGTCACAGTTAATTTGGATAATCCACACGCCGTACTGTGATCATTATTATTATTTAACACTATTAATCATATAAATTGTTTCATTTATTTCTAACAATACATACTAATCCTGGAATTGTTTGATTTTCAGGTTTGGTCAAGTTTGCATTTATACTATTACCATTCCTAGCAGAAGCTGGACATTTCAACTACTGATCATTTTCGTCATCTGTTTTGACTTTTCTGCTAGTTTTCACCCACTCGCCGTCTCTCTCAGCAGGTTGCTGACCTTGTTGTAACTGTGACAATAAATATACTTAAAAAGAGTACTTCGCCAATTTAAATTATTCTCCAATAACACTGCCAGACTCATAACGGACACTTTCTTTTAAATACCAGTATCATTTTTTAATCCTGCATATTCTTCTTCCTTGTTAAAACTTGATGCCTACAGTACCCACAAAGCAACTCAGACGGTTTGGAGACACTCAGATGTGTTATGCTAGCAGTGGCCGACGAAGCCTCGAACTTCTATCCTCAAGCAGAGAAAAGGAGAGGATACAGAGACAGAGGTCTGGTAAGTTCACTTCTCTCTAACTCCACACTCATAATCTTCAGCCCCAACTGTGACGTGGGCTCAAATTACATCACTCACATATGCAGCAGTACTCCCTAAAAACTGTGAACAAGTGTAAAATCGGACAAGTTCCCCTTTAAGATCAGCCTCGTGTCAATTTTTAACCAAATTGTGTGTTGTTTTTCCTCCTTAGCACAAAGAATCAGATTATTACAGGTCACTTGTTTTTGCAGCACCACCTGGGGTGTGGCCACTTCAGCACTGTGGACAGCTCCATAATCCGATACTAAAAGCTGACGAACAAGACGACACCAGCCACAGGATCTGTCCAAAAACTTATCACGTTCACAGACAAAAAAAATGCACAAAAACACCAAACTGAGAAGCTGTGCTTCCAGTGCAAAATGTTTGACGTCACTTTCAGTTTTGGCACCCACACCTGTCCCTTATGCACATACATGACACCACTGACAGAGGGTGTCTGGGTGTCATCCCATGTCCAATCCTTTGACTCAAACACACAATAGCAGATACTGACTTATACAAAACACTTCAAACTACCAGCCCTCTTATTAATGTTGCAAAAAGGTTTAGCTTATCGGGTGGGGCGCTCTCAACCTTAACCCAGAGAGAAGCAGAAAAGAGGAAGCACTGTAGGCAGAAGTGGAACTTTCATTCAAATTCCAGGGAACCCACAAAAAAAATCTAACAGAGACGAGAGGACGTCAAATCAAAACTGGCCTCCCTTCTCTCCCTCTTCCTCAAAGCGCTCATCAAAGGGGGGAAAACCTAGTTTGAATATAAGCCCCAAGAGACGCTGGTACCAAAGCAACCCTTTTCTCTGATACACTGTTATTTTCCCTACAAAGAACAGTGAGTCGGGTCCCACAGAGGCAGTGAGTGGAGTACGGTATTTTCTTTGGAACAAACAGCACTGCAGTACATCAGCTAATAGAGCCTGGCTCCCAGAGGGAAGCTCAATATAGGACACTTTTCCTCTTCCTCCACTTGAGCTATTAATACACCCAAACAAAAGAAAAGAGGCTTAATGAGGCAGCAACAGGGAACTCATGTGAACTAAGTTAGACAAGAGCTTTGTAGTGTTTAGCTCCAAGGATTCCAGCTTTTCATACGCCAATGAATCCTACTTTGCTATTTGTGGCTGATGCCACGAGAGTAAAAGTACACTATATGTACATCGTCTTCCGCCCTTTTAAGCATCATATTTGGACCCATTTAGAGAGGTCTTTTTGAAATGGCAAAAGCAATACAACAGCGAAAAGAGATGCATAGTTTAAAGCATTATAATGTGCTGGATATGGATATTATAGATCCCGTGGAGAATCTATGAATCAATACACTGTGAACTGTTATTATCTAAACTAGAAACATCGAACATATTTCACCAGTTGGACAAAACAAACAGAAACCGTGAAGCATTTCTTTGCATATTTGCATGACAGGAAATATCTCATGCAGCTTAGAGCAGCTACCTTGAAATTAATGCTTTGGTTCAGAGTGCCTTAAAATGGAAGAAGTGGAGGGAGTGTATTTAAATGCACAGTAGTCCAAGAATTTGTATCCTGATTGAGCAGGAGAAACTGTTTCTAGGCAGCCTCACATACTGAACACAAATACCCCTGTACATATTAACAGAATACAGTATTACAACTATTCTTTTTATGTAAACAGACTAACACGATTGCAAAAAACAAAAAAAAACAATTCACAGAGCATGGCATTTACTTGCCTAACTACCCTGGCTGAAATCAGTATTGTAAAACTGGAACATTACAATATTCAGGCTATTGTAAAAAGGGGTTTTGGTGTTTACATCCATCACACCTCAAACAGCTAAACTTCAAAGTCCCAAATTAAATCAGGGATACTCAAATGTGCAAGTAAACAAACTCACATTAAATCAAGTAAGAATCTGTCAAAAAAAAGCCCATAAAAACAAAGATAAAGAAGAGGTTGATATTTAAGTTTACATCATGCACTGGGGACTTAATTCTAACCAGATATCTCCCTCAAAGTGAGAGCTGTCACACAGTGCAAAGATCACCATTTCAGTCATGCAAGTACAACATTGTAAATAGAGCACGGGGTGGTGTCAAAAGTAAAAGGAGTGTTCGTTTGAGGTCTGTCCTCAGGAACTTGATGTTTTCATAAAGGGTAGATATTTTCTTGCCATTTTAACATCTTGTTTCATCTGAAAAGCAAGCCACAAATAGCTGCCCTTTGGCATCTTGGATCCTCCGAACACTCAACCTCAAAGTTCTTGACGCAATCACCTTGTACTAAGCTGATCTGCATTTTCCATTCGGGGCATTCTGCTCAATCCAATTGGTTGTAGTGATAATGAGACAATTAAGTCCCATACCACACAAGGCAAATCCACTGCTGGGCTAAATATACTGATTTGAGGATCAGAGAATGTAGAACAGCAGCAATGCTGAGCCTTGAAGTGGTCATACTCCCACATCAGAGGCATAAATAAGTCTAAATTTAGCTCTTTTTATGGGGTCACATCCCCTCAGGCAGCAATACTTTCCATACAACAATAAAAAACACAGATTTGGCTGAACATCCACATTTGGTTGTTCCTACAAAAACATGTTTCCACTTTTCCTTTAGTCCATATGAACAAAGCCATTGACCTGCAGTTCGATCCCCAAATTTACCAGCATTCATAAATAATTTTTATAAGTCTGAAGGACTTTAGTTACATAACCTTAAACTGCTTCACAACCATTAACCAGTAGCTAATGGTGTTAATCTCTTCTTGCCTATAATAATCTTACAATATCTACATAACTGTTTCTCAGTAACCCACTCAAAGCACTGGTGTTTATGATGATTACAAAGATATATGAACAACCATCAGACTACATGAAAACAGTCTTTAGAGTTGATAGGGAAAAATACACACACAAAATGTCTTTTTCTTTTTTTTAAAAAAAAAAAAAGACTTGCTGTATCCATCATTTCTTTTCAGATCAGTCTGAACCATAAATAAGTTAACAATATAGCTTATCATAAATAAATTTCAGTCTGTAAAATTCACATATAAATTCCCTGCTCCATCTTGCAGAGACTTCCCAGGAAAGAGAAGTGGACCCACATTACGTTACGCTGCATTTCCTCTCTCCCTTTGACAAAAATGTACAAAGCATCCGTGGTGTAAACACTAAGACTTTTCCTTTAAAACTTCTGGATGCACGGACAAAGACAGGTAAATGGAGTGGACAGGCTGAGCTGTGGTTTTATGACTAGACTGAAGATGTCTCTCCATTGTCTGTCTGGACCTGGGGCAGTAGGGCAGCCCTTCTCATTTTGGACACCAGTGACAACTCATCCTGGTCCAGTCCCTGATTGATACAGTCTGTGTGTGAAAGTGTAAGAGAGAGAGAAAAGGGATAGGCTATTGCTAGTGATGATTGATTGATATTGAGGTGACGGTTGCTGCTCCTGCTGCATGCTTGGTTTTGGAGACGTGCGGATGTCCATGCAATTGAGCCAGAGGCAGAGAGGTGCCAGGGACAGAGAGAAAGAAAGAGAGGGCTGTCTCTACACTGGTCCAAGCCATCCTGTGGTTCATGAAAATATCTGAATCTCCCTTTTCCTCTCACTGTCCTCCTGAGAAGTCAAAGGCTGGATGCGCTGGTTCGTGCTCGGAATCTGTTGCCAGTGTCACGGGTGTGTTGACAGGTGTGTTGACGGACGTGCGGTTGGAGGGCTGCGGGTGGGCGTCGCCCCCCGGAAAGGTCTTCTCCTGAGACTGGGAGGAGGACGACGAGGAGTGGGTGCTCTCACTGGAACTGCTGCGGGTCTCTGTGCTGGTGCTTGTTTTTTTCATCTTCCTTCTCTTTGCAAGCGGCGCCTTGTCCACTGTCTGCAGGCGGAATCCTTCCCGCTTACATTTGTTAAATGCCTGGGACAAAAAAGGGCATCGGTGAGTGAGTTACTAAGATTTCTCTGAATTCATTCATTCACCAAGGGATGCACTGATCCAGCTCTCTCTCTCCTGATACTGACACCAATTCCTAAACTCAGGCAATCTGCTGATATTGAGCACGGATCATTTATCAGTGGTGTCTTTTTCCTCAAATTTAAAATCTGTGTATTTATTTTTATGTGAGGCAACACAGTTGAGTTTGTGAGGCAACACAGTTGAGTCATCTGGTAAATACCTGATGAGCTTAATTATGGTCAATATCATATACGGCTGATCGGATCGGTGTGTCCCTATCCCTACATTTTTCCATCTTTTCTGCACTGTTTTGGAGTACTTGCATGCATGTTGCCTTATCAAGTGTGTTTTTACTAATGAAAAGACATTTTTCATTCATAAAATACAGATTTGCAACCTTCGTTTGGACTAGGAATGCAACTAATATTATTTTAATTATCAATTGATCTGCCAACATTTTCTCTATAAAGCATTTCATCTATAAAATACCTGAAATGAATAAAACTGGCACATAATTTCTATAATAAGTTCTAAAAGTCCTAGCTTATATGTTTACATAGCTTGTTTTGTCTGACTAACGGTCCAAAACCAAAAGATTATCAATTTACTATCACGCAAAAACCCCCAAAATATCATAACCTTAAAACAGAAAATCTGGAATCTATGAAAGTCTGATATTTTTGCTTGAAACTTGCTTAAAGGATAAATTAGTTATCAAAATCTTCAATGATATTTTTTTTTTCTTGATCACCTAACTGTTGAACTGACTGATCATTTCAACTGTAACGTGGACAATCTAAGAGCGGCTTCTGTACAGCCCCTGAACAGCAGGGATCTGCTGCAGGGATCTGCTGCAGGGATCTGCTGCAGGGATCTGCTGCAGGGATCTGCTGCAGGGATCTGCTGCAGGGATCTGC